>VYZT01046987.1:9195-30788 GCA_013400735.1 Pomatostomus ruficeps
AAAAAAAGAAAGAGGAGGAAATTCTTTCCAGCCTCAGAAAAGGCATGACAGAAAGGGTGGAGGAGTTTGTTTAAAAGTACTGGAAGGGAGCAGTGGTATTTCATCAGTGGCATATCCAATACAGCAGCAGCTTTCTGAGAAGAGCAGTGAGATAGAACAAAACTGTGATGACTTTAAAAGCAAAGTCCTGAGCAGAGGCAAGTGATCACTTTCCTAATCTTCTGTCCTTTTCTCACAGCCCTCTGTGCAGTATCCTCCCAGCATGACAGCAGAGCACTGCTGGCTCATGTCAGCAGAGTCCATGGAGATCGTAATTGCCATTCCTCTGACCAAGATCTCTTTAGGCATTACAGTTCTTCAGATCTAAAGAACTTGTTTAACTGGCACACATAGGTCTAGTGATGTTCTGGGATATCTTCTTATGTTTCAGCCATCCTCCAGCTGCTACTCTGGATGACCCATAGGGTCGGCATTGTATCAGCCCAGTAAGAGTATTTCACACAACCTGGGAGATCTCTGGCAGCCCGGGTCACCAACCCTTAGGGGGGAAAGCAGATGTTCATCCTCTTCGGTTTGCCCAGGTGGCTAACAGGAGGAGAGGAGTACCACAGGGCAACCCTGAGTACAATGTTCAGTAGGCTGTGAAGTGAAAAAGAAAAGAAATGGTCTCTGACAGGATGTGGAATAAACATATTTTTTAAATTTCAGTCAGCTATAAAAGTATGTTCAAGCTATGAAGCTTGAATTATCAGTAGTTGGGAAAAAGCAGGGACAGGAATTGAGAGAAAAATGATGAAATGTGGTCAAACTTAAATTTCCAGAACAAACTTAAATAATCAGAATACTGATCTTAGCAGAAAAAACATGGCTGTCAATAGAGAAGAAAGCTTTTCTCCAGAAGAAACTTGAACACCTGGCACTGGTGTCAGGAGCATGGAAAGTCTGTAAGTGCAGATGAAAAAATACAGAAATGACAAAATGAAGCCATCAAAAACTCATTGGAATATGCCATCAAAAGCTTGTTTCCTTTTGGGGATTTTCTGCAGCTGCAGACTTTTTAATGAGTAGAGGAGCTACAAATGCTCAGTCGGTGATCTTCACACTCCTGGTCTCCCCATGCATTTTCTAGGGCTCTGTTCTTCAGGGGGGACATACTGGTGGTTTCCATCTGAGGTGCTTCTTACTTGAGTTGAATGACATGGACTACAACACCTTGTACAAACTTACATTTCTCTGACAAAGCTCCTTTTCAGACATTCTCTATTCTAATTGCCAGTGGCTATTTTATTTAACAGGCTGCAGTACCAAGTGAGATGAGGCATCATCTTTCCCGGTGTAGCACACTGACACAAAACCAGAAGCAATGAACATTAAGTTATATCAGATAATTACTATGAATTAATATAATTTAAGCAAAATCAACAAGCACAATGCATGTAGCACAAATGATCAAATACAAATATTTGAATTGAATTTTCACTGTAAAGGTGTTCAAAATTACTGAGTTAAATTAGTAATTCAGCATGATCTTCAATCAAGTATCAGTCAAATACCTGACAGATATTGGAGGAAAATTTGACTCACATCTGGTAGTCTTGTTGATGTGAAATATCATACAGGCTTGATGCCAGATGTGAAATTATCCTTATTGGGTATTTTTCTTTAACAATTGTGTTTTACCACAGTGATTAGAGCAGATGAAGCATAAATTTTTCTTCCCTTTTCTTTTAAATTTTTTTTAACACACATCCTTTCAAAATCCAGTTACCATAACAACTTGGTTTAACTGTTTTTGTTAAATTACCTTCTTTTTATATCACACCTAGAACTTTTGTCTGGCTCACAAATGAATGCAACAAAATTTTTTAGTTAATTATTTGTTGTCAAAAATCTGTCAACAACTCTTTTTTAGGGCGAGGATGGGAGAAAAAGATTAATGTCTCTTTTTTTGGCATGTTTAGTACCAGCAATAAAGAGACAGAGTGGTATTATAAGCCTTCTACAAAACACTAAAACAGAAAGACTCCCAGCAGAAAGTTTGAAAATCTCAAACTATACTTGCACAGACTTCTAACGACAATTGTTAAAGGACATTCCTTTTCATGAAAATTAAATACTCCCTGTAATTTCACAACATTAGAGCTTTGTATATATTTCCTTCTTTGTTTGAATGGGCCAATTAAAATCTTCTTTTATGATAACAACATAAAACCATATTGTAGTAAAATACCTTCTCTTCTGTCTTCTTTTTCTCTTGCTTAATATCTATATGACTTTGTCAGCGGGGAAAGATAGACAGTGGGAGGTGTGACAAGTTAGTATCTAGGAATAAAAAGGTGCTATCTAGCAACATTTCTCTGGAAACTAAATCTCATTTGTCAAGCAACTTTAAAACAGGGGCTACATTGCCCAGGGGATTGATAATGGCATATAGAGCTTTTCACAGCAAGTCACTAAAATATAAATGCAACCCAGGTCAGTAGCAAGTGAACACTGCTACCACCTGACAGCTGTTTAGTGGCCTGTATGAAATGCCTTCCTCTTCATCCGATTCCTGGTGGGGAAGTGGCTGCATCCCAATTACCATTAACTGGCTCCCTTATTTTTAGCTGCAGCAAGGCAACCAAGGACCACACAGAGCCAGGGAGTGAGGGCTGGAGGCAGCGTGCTGTGATCCACCAGACCAGCTGTGTCTCTGGTTGAACTGGACACTCTGACTACAGCATTCCTGGCAGACTGTGGTATAGACTCTGCATAAGAGCTGGGAGGGAAGGGGCCTCCATGGTAATCCTTTGATGCCCGTCTCAATGGCTCATGTCTCTTGTCTTTACAGTGGGTTTTTAACTCTCAAACCTTACCAAAACCACCTTGTTTGAAAAATTAAGGCATTCTTTTTGTCCTTCTACATGGAAACAATCAATCAAAGGGAGCTACCACATTTCTCAGCCTTTTGTCCTTCTGTGGGCTTTCTTCTGGATCCTGTCCAATTTTCCTACATACCTCAAAAAGTACAATGACCAGACACAATGACCAGACACAATGCTCTAACTGAGGCCTTACCAACACTAACTACAGGGGAGTTATTATTTCCCTTGCCATATATTAATGCTCCTTTAACACAGCTCAAGATACATATTACTTCTACAGAATCTCAGGTTCACTCATGCTTTCTAGTCTATAACACAGTGCCCCTTGAACACGTGTGTTTTTAATGCTTCAAAGTCTATTTCAGATGGATCTCTAACCACTGAGGGCAAGCTTATAGGCACTTCTGAATGGATAATGTGACAGACCTAAACACTCTTTAGGCTCTTTTTCCTTTGTTCTGCTGTGTTCTTCTATATCTCTTTTAAAACATGCTCTGTTAACTACTAAATCATACTTCAGGTTTTGATTATGAATAAGGCAAAGGAGACACTGACTGTTTTGTCTCCTCCTGTTATTCCTGTTATACAGTCTTCCCTGTTTTGCAAAAAACCACTTTCCTTACCTTTATGTCCTACTTCTATGTTTATAAAAGTTTCCTTATAATCTTGTATGTTCCTACTTACCATACTATATCATAGAACAGTTTGGATTGGAAGGTATTTTAAAGGTTATGCAGTTGCCACCTCCCCTGCCGTGGTCAGGAGTGTCTTTCAGTAGACCAGGTTGCTCAGAGTCCTATCCAACCTGGCCTTGAACACTGTCTGGGAGGGGAGATCCACAGCTTCTCTGGGCAACCTGTTCCAGTGCCTCACCACCCTTACAGTAAAGAATTTCTGCCTGATATCTAATCTAAACCAACTCTTTTTCAGTTTAAAACCATTTTAAATTATCCTATTACTACATGCCCTTGTAAAAAATCCCTTTCCAGCATTCATGTAGGCCCCCTTTAGGCTGCTAAGTTGTATTTTTTACTGTCATATTTTTACTGGTTTTTTACTTTCTTTGTACTACTTTTTATCCTATTTCTCTTTTTTAGTGATGCCTTTTTGAATGTCATCAAAGAGCTTTCTAAACAGCTGGAAATAAGTTATTGCTAAACTCAATTTTTTTGCAAGAAGATAGATTGTTGTTGTATGCTTGGTAAAATTTATATAATTAACTCCACCACTCCCATCCTTTTTCAATACTTTAGATCAGGGATAAGTAACTAAATGTCTATAGTTTAGGCGGTCTAACTGACAGTCAGGAACTTAAAAGCAGTGCAGGCACCATTGAAAATGGTCTAAATAATCTCTCCAGCCTCTGGTCACTACTCTAAAAAGGCACAGTAGATCTGTAGATCTTGTGTAACATCTGCCATGTTCAGGAAACTTCCCAGTCTGACCATTCACGAGGCTCTCTGTCACTCACACTCCCAACACCAGAGACTTCTTTCTGGGACCAAAACCCCTTCACCTCATGGGCAGCTCCAGTGATGCGGTGAGTGCCCTGCCTGGCTCCCCACACACCCCACTCACAGAGTCAGACCAGGTTTTCTCAGTAGTTCAGCCCCAGGTTTCCCACAGCAGAGTCGCAGATGGCTCATTCCATAAAACCATTTATTCACAGCAGAGTAACACAGAAACAGCCTCAGCTGGTTCCTCCAAGGAAGGACTCTCAACAAAGAAAAAAAAAATAAAGTCCTTGGGCTTTTATACCCTCACAGTCTCCACGTGCCAGTCTCACTCTTCCTCCTGAATCTTTGGCTCTTGCCCCCCCTCTGTGTCCATCCACCTCGCTGGCATCACACGTCTTCATCTCCTTCATTATCCAAAAGATTGGCAATTCCCAGGTCCTGCTGTGTCTCTCAGTGTCCATGTACCTGGCTGGCTGTCAGCTGTTTTTGTGCCCTTTGTTATCCCAAAGACTAGCAGTTCACAAACTCTTGTCTCCAAGTTATTTACCTTATCCTAAAGCAGACATCTATAGTGAACCTCGTGGCACTCTACACTTGACTCTTTTGAGAAGCAGGGACTTGTTCATTCAAATATCTAGATGCTGATATTTAGTGCTGTTTGGGACGTCAAAGGCCCTAACTGTCCTTCCAGAGAATCATGAACATTCTGCAGGTTGTTTGTCATACTTACCACCCCTGTGCAGGTGTCCCAGACAGCTCAGGAAATTTCAGTGCTACTGCATACCTCACTATGAATCACAGTGGAAAGATGGACCCCACAGGATCATCTTGAGGCTGTACAGAAATTAGGCTTTAGTTCAGTGTGGTCTTGCATATTTGGAATTAGGCAGTGTTGTCCAAAGATGACAGGATTCTTAAGAGCTGCATAAGTCTCTTTAAATATATAAAAAAATGGGTAAACAGCCACATCATTAAAGAACAAATAAAAATAATTCATACACATATAAACTGATTGTTACTTTATCTCTTGTTGCACCACTATAGGTTCAGTTCATGATTTCTTTACAATCTGTCATTTCTCAGTGCACATTCAGAGCTAGCTCTCCATTCATGCTGGTTTCTTAAGCAGAAGTGCATAATTAAGTTTTGATTTGCTTACTGGCACAGCTGTGTTAGGTTATGTGATGAGGCTTATCTGCACCACCACAAAAGGAGCTTGGACAGACAATGGCAGAAGGCAGCCCCAAAGAGTATCCTGCCAGGCAACTCCCAGGTTTATCCCAAGGGCCATCAGCCCCTCAAAGGCACATCCTCACAAAGCACAGAGGAGAAGAGGGGCTTGATGCCAGGTGGGAACCTAAATCAAGTACTCCCAAGGAAGAGTGCCATGTCCCAGCCCCTCTCAGGACTCCCCCAGGAGATCCATCATTCCTGTGGTTCAAGTTTGGAGCACAGCCTTGTGAATTATCAGGAACAACTCTCCAGATTGCCTTTCAGACCAAAAAGTGCTTACCACCAGCTGGGGTCACTGGGATCCAGAGGGCAGCTACTGGTCAGACCGAATGTCTGGATATGGCTGCTGGAGGGATCCACTTTACACATGTACGTTCTCACTTGTGAGCCTCCCTCCTGTCCTGCTGGGTGGAGCAGGGAAGGAGGTTGGTGCTGCCTGTGCCTGCACGGGTGCTCTGAGTGCCTGGCGATGTGCACACGTGGGTGGGTGGTGTAAGGGGTGTGCTCTGTGCATGTCTCCTGCTGGGAATGCATCTCTGCCTCACCGCTGGCTGGACTCAGGGACCTGGCTGTCTGATGCTCCACACAGCTGCAGAGCATTTCCCTCTAACAAAATAGTTTCTATACACAGTAATTTTAAGGCACTGGGAAGAACCCCAGTGTGACAAGCTGGCATAACCTCTGTGTGCCCTCTTGCACGCTCTGTCCTATCCCATCCTTAAATGTCCTTTATGAGATCTTCAGATTAGTGCCAGATTCTGCTTGTGATCTCTGCCTTTTAGGTGTGTTAGCCTGCTCAAGTCACTAAGTATCTAATGTGAGGAGGGGTTCACAGGATGACAGACACCACAAGCCTTTTAAAAACTGACTTTTTACCAGTAAGTCTTGCCTGCAGATGAATAACAAATAGCTCTAAAAATGAGACAGAATTGCTCATTGATAGTGTTACTCTTATAACCTTAAGGCCCTATTACAGCATTGTGTCTCTCTCAATGTAAGTTAAAGGAGTTGATGGAAAATCAAGGCTGTTGAGTGTATTTGGAAATGTTGTAGAAAACATACAATTCAGTAGCAGTGCCGTCATTCAGACCCATCAGCTGTATCTTCTGAAAGGCTGCTTTCTTCTAGATTTGCTGCAGGGACCTGCACAGTTGAATGCTGCAGCCAATCACCTATTTTATGGTCAGCATGAATATGATGAAATATTCTTCCTTCACAGCATGGTCTCTTGAAATGAACTTTTATCTTGGAAGAATGATAGTCTGTCTTCTCACTCTGGGAGATTCTTAAAAGGCTTAGGAAGCTCAAGCAAAGAGGCTTCGAACCTCTGAATCTTCAGCCAGCTTGTGAAGCAGACATGCATTCTTTGCACTGGAAGCAATCTCATTTTTGGGCATGGACAGCGTGGTTTGATGTTTTGGAAACCTTATGGATGTCATCGCTGGTTGTTAAAGAATTCCTTATCAGTGTCAGGTCATGGTGATTCGACATGACTAAGTTTAGACTATGTGTGATGCAGTGGATGTTCTGAGCCACTCCTGATATGGGCTTCTAGGCAATTAAAAAGGCTCTTTGCTGCTGTAGTCCCATCAAAGCTGTCACTACATCCTCCTTCTCTCCAGCTGATGTGAGAGCTACTGTGCCTCCCCCTGCCATGTCCCACAACACGACACAGGCACAGGCAGTGTGCTGGTCACAGGGCATGCAATGAACAAGGACAGGTGCTGTAAGCTTGCAGTCTCTGGGAGCTGGGAACACAAAATAGCAGCTTTTTGCACTGATCTTTGGCATGAAAGTCAAGATGATTTGGCAGTTCCATATATAAATTGTTTGATTTTAGGCATTGAAGTATTTTTGCTTTTTCTGCCATTTAACTTCAACATTTTCTTCAGTACTGCATCAGTCTTGGCACATAAGCTCGGAACAGTGTGGACTTTGCTGTCACTCTTCTCTGAGCTATGATTGTAGTGCAGAGGGAGTCTCTGTGTTCCTTGAAGACAAGGCTTTGGCTCTGGAAAGGATTAAAGAAAACAGCTTTCTTGACTGTCTGACATTTATTTTACTCTCTAATTGCATGGAAATTTCAAGCTGCTTACTAGGTATCACATTGGACAGGCTCCTCAAATCCTCTATATTCAATAACAACACTGGCATTTTCACCAGTGACAAAGCTCTTGGCAGTATCTTTCCCCCTGCCCACTGCTACTGTGCATAGCAATCCTACAGGCTGTACAGAGAGTGGCAGTGAAATTGGCAGGAAGAGTGCACAATATTTGAGAAATGCACCATCTTGAGTCTTGGAATAAGCCGTCTGCTTTTTCTGAAATCAAAGATTCCCGAGTTCTCTGGCAGGAAAGAGGGAACGCTGGTCTCAAGGAGCCGTGAGTTCTCCAAAGACTGTATTTTCTGGTCACAGCTTCTCCTTTTATCTGTCGTTTCTTGAATCGAAGCACGTTAAACTCTGTGAGATAATGCAGTGAGCTCTGGGTTCCCATGGCTGAGCTGACCGAAGTCAGAGCTTGTCTGCTTGTTACATTAATGCTGGTATGCCATTTGCATTCCATGTTACATGGTCTTTTCCTGACAGAGCAGAAAATGAACCATTTTGGCCTCTTGTCAGACATGTTGAAATCATGTATTAAACAGTGGAGTAAAAACTGTATTGCTGCTCTCTGTTTGTACCTAACAAATGCTCTCAGCAGCCGAGATGTGGTGATCAGTCACTTGTGCAGACACACACGGTACAAAGAGGATTGCCTGCTGTGACTTGGGAGAGGGCCAGGGCACATCTGAGCTCTCTCTAGTGCAGCACACCCACTGTCACCGTAGCCATGGATCAGTAAATGGTACGTTTCACATACATATCCCAAGAAAATGCTATCACAGGGGTATGGAGAGCTTAAAGATTTGCCAAGATGATGACAAAAACATATTTATCCTCCTCATCCCCACCAAAGTGAGTACTTGTAAAATAACTGTTTGACAGTAATAGATAATTTCCACTTTATTTAATTGGAAAGGTAACATTGCATAATTTTTTTTTACATTATTTCAACCCCATTCTGTTTCTCTGAATTACTTTAATAAGAATATTATATATCTACCAATGAAAGAGAAACTTCCATTTATCAGAATTTTGCTGGGGGCAAGAGGAAACATCATAAATGTGATGCCACAGATGGCAAACTTGGGAAAGGATTGTTTAAAATGAGGACAAGCCACTTGTCTCTACATATTCTTGTAGGGTGCCCCCTGGGACATCCTTCATATTTTTTTTGTTTATGTGCTTTGCCTCTTGCCATTATTATTCCTCCACAAAACAATTTATTTCTTTGCTTCCCAAGACTCCACCAAGGGACAGATCTTGAAATGGACTGTGGACGATATTTCAAACGACATAATCACACCCATCTGACTTCCCACAGCTTAGCTATTAGAAGACCAAAATTGTTCAGACAAGCTTTCTTTATACTGAAGTACACTATTCAGACTTCAAAAGGAAAGACCTTGGCCCTTCAGCACACACAAGAGAGACTTCTTCTTTCAGGTTTGGAGGTGCCATTTTCATTCCCCAAATCGTAACAAAAATAGCAGTTGTTTGAAAGATACATTATTTCCTCCCCTCCTTTTCCCTGCTCCAGCCATGCTTTTCTGACTTTCTTCTCAGTATCAAATATAATTTAGTCATACTAAGCCTGACCTGTCACAGACTCTTAATGCTGTATCTATATACTTGCTAGAGACTAGAACAAATTGCCTACAAGCAAGACTAATGACATTTGAAAGAAATGACATTCAGTCATCAGCAGATTCAAATTAAGATATGACACTTATCATAGATACAGTATTTATTATTTAAAAGTTAATACATCTTCCTGAGCCCCTAAAACACGTTTAGGGGAAAAAGCCATTTCAAACCTTTACTAAAAATCACATTTAAGAGAGGCAGATCTGAATGAATATCATTAATATTTCACAAATTAAATCCCAAGTCCTTTCGATGCAGATTTTCAGTGGGCAAGCTATGTCTAAAAAAAGTAGGAGAAAAACGTGTGTGTATGTATGTGTGTGCTTGCTTGTGCAAATGAATGATAAAGATACTGTCATGACTTTGTTAGAGAAAAATATCACACCTCTTTCAGGCACACCTGTTCTTATCAACTATTCATACTTCCCTGCAGCATGTTGACATTGCAGTTCCTTGTTTCGTAGCAGACTGACATCCTTCTGTTTGTAAATAAGTAAAGAAACATTTTATACATCATTCTGAAATTGCTCAGTTATCACAGTCTTGGAAAAAAAGGAAAGATTTTAGCTGGCTCCCTTATTTTCTCCCAGGGCAAGATTGCTAAAAAAAAATCTACACTCCACAGCTTTTACCAGCTCAACTCCTGCAGAAATAGAGCTACCTGAGCTTAAATTACAACAGAAAATGTATTGTTAAGCCTGACTAAGGGAGGGCAATATTTGAGAGATAGTTCATAAATGCACCTGACTGATGTTGCAAGATAAGGCCACGGCAGCTGAAGTGGCTGAGACAGCTCAGGGAATCTGTCTCTGTATACTTATGAATTCTGCTTGATTTTCTGAACTTCACCTCTGACCAAAACCTTCAGTGTGAATCAAATCTTTCACTTTATGGGCAAAACCAGGCAGAGCCAGAGAGACTGAACAAGACCATTAACATTTGAATAACCTTGTCTTGCTAAAACAAGAGATACCAGTAGCCCCAGCAGCTGTTAATAACCTTCTGCCTAAATCCTGGCAGAGGTCAGAGAAAAAAAAATTGAGGTGTTCAGAGCATTAGGAACTGTTTTTTATGAAGACATGATCTCTTACATTTTGTTTAATAGCTGGAAGATTTAGCAGAAGACAAAGCAGCAGGCAGCCTGTACTTCTCAGGTCCTTTGTATTTCAGTAGGATGTGAAAGGCTTTCACTTACAGCATGGAAGTAGAGTATGGTTTTCAAATATCCACATATTTGGAGCCTTTACATTAATTTAACTTTTAAAGACATTAATTTTCTAGGGTTTCATAGTGCTTTTCCCTCTGCTTAGTTCTCAGCTGTAAACTAGTAAGGCCCAAAGGTATGGCATGAACTATCAGTGAAACTCAGTGATGCTTGGCATTGGCCCTGAAGCAAACATCTGAGGTTCCAGGGTGAGAGCCTGACTCCCAGAAGTAAGCTGAGGAGCTAGACAGGGTGATGATAACCATTTCTTCTGTATTAACAGCGGGCAAAATTGTCTTCTGCTGCCCTTTGAGTGCCTAAGTCCCACACTGTAGCACTATAGGGATCTTCAAAACTAACACTGAAATATTGTCTCATGTCAGATATGTCCCTGTCTTGTGCCAGTGGACTTTTGCAAAACCAACTAGCTGAGCAACCTTGCACCTGGGTTCATGCTTTAGCTTTAGCAGGCTTCTCAAAATCTGGCTGAGAGAGCCCTGATCCTTTACTAAGGAAAAGGGAAAGAAGTTTGTGTGGAGCTTGGTAGGACACTTATCTGGGGTGTCATGCCTCAAATCATGTAGTAAGTACAATATAAGTATTTATGTAATTGAAACACTAAACAGAAGGAGCTAAAGGTAATCCCACCCAATAGCAGACATAGATCAAAGTTAAGACATCCATCTGGGAAACAGAAAAGCAGTTTTTAAACTCAGAGTCCAAATACAAGCAGGAGAAAAAGGGGTCCAAAGTTAAGTCTCTAAACTCCAGGCTTAGTCCATCCCTAAGGAAAAGTGAGTTATTGGATCTATGCATTCTGTGTTTCCTTTCTGAAAAGACTATCCTGAATTTTAAAGTAAGAAAATAATTAAATATTTCACAGTGAGTGAAGACTGATTATTTCGTTCAGTCCAGAGTTCACAGGCTATTCCTCAAAGATGTTTATTAGCTATTTTGGTTGGACTTGATGATCTTGCAGATCTTTTCCAACCTTAACAATTCTATGATTTGACATGACTCCCTGCTTAGAATGATGTTTTGTTCTGTTGGGGATATTCCAATGGCTTATAACAGAGTTCTATAAGAATTTAACAAAAGCAGACATCCACTAGACTGTGACTTAAATATCATCAGTTTGGCTGCTAGTTTTGACACAGATTTTTTGCATGATCTCAAAAAAACCATCTATTTTCGATACAAAACAGTACCTGTTTCAATAGGCAGGGTCTCAGCAAAGCTGGAGCAAAATCATTACTCCAGGCTGATACAGGTTTTGCTCTTTTATCACCATGAACAAACAGACAGGTGCAGTTTCACTTGAGGACAAGCCAAAAGCAGAGTAATACTGGTTTAAAATACCCCAAGATGATGTAACACTCCTGTCAGTAAAGTCTGGGCAGAGGTGTTGTTGTCTCCCACTTGTGTGTGAGGAGAACATTTGCAATTGGGATATCACATCTCAGTGGAATCCCATATATGTCACTCTAATGCAAATAAAGTCCTCATGATAAACATTGATATATTAAAAAAGAGTCTGAGAGCTTTGGTGATTATGTCTTTTCAGAGATAATTCAGTAACAATTTTAGGATATTTTTTCAGGGGATATGACTTCATGAGAATGAAACTGGAACAAAAGAGTGTAGTGTCAGAAGAAGTTTATTTTTCCATAGTAGTTCATAAGAAACAAAGGCAAGGCACTCTTTAAAAGTCCTCAACAAAGACTTTGAGGTTTTGTGATTAAGGGAGGGAAGATTCAGGCTTAAAGGACAAAGCCATAGAAAATGTAGAAGCTGACAGCAAGATGATTAAGGGGTCAAATTTAATAGATTTAACAAATGTTAAATGGGATTAGTTGGCAGATCCTGAAGATTTGCTTGCTTACTTTCCTATGACTAAGATTAGAAATACTGGCAAGCCAGTTCCAGTGGTCTTAGCAATGCCACCAGGTCTGCATCACATCCAAAGTATATTGAAATCTAGACCTTGGTCTCCTAATTAAATCAAGAAAGTAGCATATAGAGAAATTAAAGAAAGAACACAGAGAGATTAGAAGGCTGTGATGCAGTCTTTTGGAAAAAATAAATGTGCATTCAAATTACTGTGCATAACATAAATAGGAGCATTTACAAACACTTTTGTGGTACATTTTTTTTAGAGAACTCCCATTGTCCCCAATTAGAATATTTTAAGTGTTTTCACTTGTTATTTGAACATGTGTACATGATGTGATTCCACAGAAGCATCTTAGAGAGTACTTTCCTGCTCCTTTTGAAAAAGGAATGAGGAAATGGTATTTTTTAAATGAAATATTACTGAAATATAAATAATACAGCCAAAGGTGTGTGAGTGATTCACAGGGAAAAATTTGGTTGAAATGTTTTCCCTTTTATTCTTGCTGTTGGAGACTAGATTTCATAACAAGCCTCAGGTTTATTGTCATTCAAAATTACTTGTGAATTTGTTTTGGACTGCTGAGCCTTTGAATACCAGATTTTGATATTTTCTTCTCAATAGACAGCAAGATAAAAGATTTTGCATATGTTCCAGTGTGGTAGAGTGAGGCATAAGAAGCTTCTTGTTACTGTGAGTTTCCATATGGAACTTGGAAAAAAACAACTTGTAATCAGACATGAAACAACAGATGACAACTCCATAGACAGCCTGTTGTTTTTTGTGAATGAGACAGTCATCATGCAAACACACCAACCAGAGGAAGAGTCAAAACAATTGAATTAAGATTATGATACAAGATCTTGCTTCCATGAATAAACATAACAGAGGGTAGAGGAGGTAATAATGTGTAGAAATCTGGGCTACTGGGAAAGCAGCACTGGCCATATATTTACCAATTATTTTACAGGAGCAGAGACTGATACCTGGGCCAATGGCATCAGCTGGTTTGCACCTGCTCTCCTTAAGCACATTTGTCTTAGTGAAAGCTAAATCGAGTAGTAGAAAACAGAACAAGGGAACAAGCTGGCGATGATCTCAGGCTCGTTTAGATCATAACCGGAAGATATAAGCCATAGGAAGTTCTGAGAAGGAAGCCCCAAAACAAAAATATTCACCTTTTTTTTGTATCTGAGAGAGTAAAAGTGTATCTGTAAATGAACATTGTAAATGAGAATCTCCTATACAGAGAGCAATAATGTAAAAAGTAATCTGCCATGTCGGGAGTTGGGTTATGGTATTTTTGCATTTTTGGATCTTATTTTGGGTACTTTTAAGCAACCATTTTTTGTAAACAAAATACTGAGATCAAGGGAGAAAACTGAGGGTGACTCAATATGAAAAATTTTAGTTGAGAGTTTTCTGTTGAAAATGGTTTCTCATGTCTAAAGCCTCCAAGTCCTAGGTTATGACCCTGCCTTGGAAAGTTATGCCATCTGTAAAGCTCTATCAGATCTTTCCATTTCTTTCCACCTCTTTATCCCTTCCTATATATACTATTCCTTTCATCCAGCTTACTAATGGATAGGAGGATAAGGAAAGACGTGTCAGAGCTTGGATTTTTTTTCCACCATGCACTACACAGCACTCCTACAATAACTCCCCACAGAGAACAACAAGGAAATGCAATTCTTCAAACACCGATAAATGAAGATGATTATTGACGAAGACATGAATGCCTAGAAATTTTTTAACTACTTCCCTGTGTGGATTCCATTAGTGACCAGTAAAGATGCCATGGCTTAGCCCACTGTAAAAGTGCCATAGCATTAAAAAAAAGCGGGGACCAGAACACACTGGAATAGGAATATCTTGCCTCATCTTTGAAGTAGTATTAGCCAGCTGACATGGGGTGTCCACATGAAGATTAAGTATGAACTAACTAGTTAGCTGGAAATAGACTATCCTTTAGGTGCATTCAGTGTCTCTATCAGAGCCGATTTGTATTGTAGATGCTTACACTACTTGTAATTCATATTATGCAGGCCAGTGCAAATTGTAAAGCACATCTTGTACAATCAAGCCATAATCAAAATTCACTTCCACAGACAATCCAAGCATTTCAGCTAAGAACACACTTTTTAGAATGTTCTTGATAGTAAATTCTAAGCATTAAATTACCACAGCAAGCTTTCATAAAATGGTGTTGATTATGTTTGCATCCTAATTTAATTACTATTCATAGGAAGTATTTTTTGCTATTTGCTCAGCCATGATATCCAATCATTTTACACAGTTATACATTTTACTTTGTACTTTATAATTTGGCAAAGCTAGCAGGATTAAGTAGTCCATCTAACAAGGAGATAGGTGTACACTTCATTTCTGTATCACAGAGGCATTAAAAAGAATTAATAGAAATAGGCAAAAAAGGAAGAGACTGTTGAATGTAAAATAATGTAAGAAACATTAGTGATTTGATATTATGATCTTATACTGATTTTGAGAATGAAATATTTCAATGAAATAAGCAACAAGGCTCAACGGTCTTGTACTGTAAGATCCTGCATTGAACCACTTTTGTAAATCAGTATATTGTGATTATATATAACTATTTTAAACCTCATATTCATTTCAGGAATATTCCTTCACTGATTTAGTCTCAGACATGTACTCAAAGCAACAATTTTTTACCCTTATCATAAGTTCTCAGTCTAATACATTCAATGCATTGTAACCAGATTTATTTTGTATATAGTGCTCAGCATCAGTCATAACAGTTTGATTTGGAATTTGAACAGGAGCCATACATTCTCAATGGGATTCTATTGTTGGTTAATATTAATGCTTCCTTAAAATGAACCAATACCCTCTGTATTTATTCACTGTGAAAGCCTAGCCTTCCAAAAGATAGGTTACACTGATGTGAGGCTGCACCTTTTTGTCCTTAGAGTTTGGAGGCTGAACCTTAGAGCTGCCAGACAGATTTGGGAAATTTGATCTCACTGCTTAAGGCTTTGAGCCACAGGATGCTCATCCCCCAAGCCAGCAGGAATTCACCTACACAGGTCAGCTGGTAGGAGACCGTGTGAATGAGAACACTGATCATTAATGTCACCCCAGAGATGTGTGAGCCTTCCTTGCTGACAGAAATAGATTCCACTAGTACCAAGAGCATATTTTACTGGTAGGAGAACCGAGACCTGTAGTGTGTCACAGGGGCAGCGAAGCAAGTTTAAATACAACACAGTGGTGTCTGATTATTTGATAAAATAACTACTGAAATAAACCACAAAGATGTCACATGGTCTGGATGTCAAAATAAATTTAAAGCAAATCAAGCTGATTCATGAGTTACCATACTTTTTAAAAAGTTCAAATAGAAAGTTTTTACTTCCTTTAACAGTTTGTAAAAGTGATAGATGAGCATGGCAAGAGCAAAGGAGTTTTGACACCATGTGATGCATTGCTTGACTATATTATGACTAACATTCAAATAACATTTTAAGCTGATCAGATCAGTTCAAAGATCTACATCCACATCAGCAAAACAGAAAGAGATTGGAATCAAGGGTGACATACCCACACAGGACCTTTCTTTCAGAATTTTCTGGGTGCTTTTTCAGGTACATTCAACCACACTAAGAAGAAAAAGAGATCACAGATTTTGTTTTCCCTTCTGAGATTCACAATGACAAGGAATTATCCCACTGGACACTAGTAATAAATAAATGTGGGGTCACCTAGAGGACATAATAAAACATACAAATGTCAGCATCCCCTCAGCCAACACCAGTTTAACTGAAGAATCAAGACAGAAATCACTGAGGGTTCAGTGATATACAGTCACAACCTGTACACTTCTCATGATCCAACACTGCCTCCAGGAGTGCACCATATCCAGAGGGGGAGGAGAAATGAAGAGAGTTCATTAAGAAACAGATGATGCTCTCTTAGGTATTCTGTGGTTAAAGTGTTGTGGTTTTACCCCATCAACCAAACATACACGGCCACTCATTCACTCTCCCAGTAGCAGGATCAGGGAGAGGATCAGAAAAGTAAAAGTGCAAAAACTCATGGGTCAGGTTAAAGATAGTTCAATAGGTAAAGCAGAACCTGTGTACCCAAGCAAAGTTAAACTTTAATTAATTCACTGCTTCCCGTGGGCAGGCAGGTGTTCACCCACCTCCAGGAGGGCAGGGCCCCAGCACAGGTAATGGTACATGGGGAAATAAACATCACTCCAAACATAGCCCCATTTCCTCCTACTTTCCCCTCCCCCTTTATATATTGAGCATGATGCCATAAGGTCTGGAATACCGCTTTGGTCAGTTGGGGTCATCTGTCCCAACTGTGTCTTCTTCTAACCTCCCATGCACCCCCAACTTCCTCACCAGTGTAGCAGTATGGAAAGCAGAAAAGGCCTTGGCTCTGTGTAAGCCCTGCTCAGCAGTAACAAAAACATCTCTGTATTATCAACCCTGTGTTCAGCACAAATCCAAAACACAGCCCCGTACCAGACACTGTGAAGAAAAGTAGCTCTACCCCAGCCAAAACCAGCACTTAAGGCCACAGGGCACCAAAAATTATTGCCTTTATTATTTTACATACTTGTATCATATAAAAGCAGTGACACATCAAAGTTTTGTTTCTAGTTGTTCTGCAGCTGTAAACACAGAGGAATGGCAGCCAGTTGTTTCTAAGAGTGTCATGCTTCGCTTAAGAAGAGCGTAGATTAAAACAAAGATTACATACAGATACTACAAATACTATATATTCCCATGAAGTAGCTCCTAACCATAAAAAAAATCATGCCAAAGGACTCTATGAAGCTTAAGGAAAACCTCGTCATGTTTGCTAAATTTCTGGATGAAATATTTAGACATATCAATGAACAAGAGCATAGAAAACTCATGTGTTGACAAGAACTGCAATATTAAATGCAGCATTTTGCCTTCCACCCTCCAAGATGAGCATTTTCTCTGTTTTACATAGTGCCATCTGTACAGAATATGGAATCATTCCAAAATTTGAGATCTACTGCCCAAAAGGCAGGTAGAAATTTGAATTGTAGATCAGAGTTAAGTGTTAGGTTAATTCTTCTGAGAATTCATGTTCAAAATGTGCACCAGAGTATCCAGTGGGGATCTACACATTTGATACATCCTTCTATTCACACATCCAAGACCTGCACACGCAAGACATACAGTGACTAACCTTGACCCCAACTATCTTGTTAAAGGACACTGCTTGCTTGTCATGTGTCTTATTAGAACACAGTTTTATTTAGTGCCTTAGAAAAGGCAATCTTTTATACATTGACCGGTCTTGACTGGACTATCTATTTGAATTACAAAATGGAAATACCTAGCAGCACAATGATCAGGTAAGAAGGTTGCTGAAGATGTATGAACAAATTTAAACTATAATTGTTCAGAATGTGCTCAGCTTTATTGGCCATTTACAGTACTCTCTACCTTTGTCAGGTATTTTATGGCATAATTTCTTTCTTCCAAATCTCTTCTTTCAATTAAGTGCTACCATTGTGAAAGTTTTTTTCTGGACCTCACTGCTTCTACAGTAATGTTTTCTCATAGTGATGGATACAAAAATTCGCACTGTGGGAATATTACCAGTACAAAAACTGGTCAGTAACTTCTATTATCCCAACAGCTTGAATATATATAACTGTACCAGCTCACACTACATGTGNAGCTTGAATATATATAACTGTACCAGCTCACACTACATGTGCCCTATAAAAGCAAGGATCCGTTCACGTTGTTCCACTTGCTCCCATGGCTGGCATTGATGAAAATCACTAAGGGTTTCAAGTTCACTGGGTTCTTTTTTGGCAGTCTCCTGAATTATTTCAAAGCTGTAATGTACATTCTCACTTTTAAATTAACTTTAAAAAATAGAGAAGACTCAATTTTATTGCAACATCAAAAAAAAGGTTCTGTTGTAAGTCAGCTGAAAAAGCCCAGAAAATGGCTGTCTCATTCATCTTTTGCATTCTTCAAAGTTTATATTTTATTCATAGTTTTAGGATTACAAAGGGTATTTCCATTGCCCTAGGGACATACACAAACTAACTACATTAGAATTCTGGTACTGAATAATTAGGGAGTTACCACTGGAGTTTCACTCAAATAGTGACTTTTCAAGAGAAAACTGGGTGCAGTCTCTTGGAGTTGACAGTGTTTGGGCTGTCTAGACTGGTATGATTTCCCCTAGGAGTGGAACAAGCTACAGCTAAACCTCAGTATGTTCTTTCCTGGGCAATCTTATGTGCCATCTGTTTGCATCATTACAGCAAAACACAAGTCCAGGCTGGTGGTAAGATGTATCACCTAATTCATACTCAATAGCAATCACAATGCCTACAGTTTTGCAGTCACACACAAAAAAGGAATGGTGCTAACTAGAAGCAAGTAAGTAGTGGATGGAGAATTCATAATAGTTTATCTATTTTAATGTTTTTATGTTACTATTGAAACAAAGTAGCAGCTTCACTCATTCCCATCTTTGTCATATTTACTACTCACAGAAAAGCTGCACAAAAAGTCACTAGCTATAACTTCCATCAGTTAACACTTTTCAACTGAGTTTGTAAAAAAAAAAGCCTCAGAAACAATAGTGATTTAAGGATTTGGGGAAAAAAGCATTTACTCATGCACTGTACAAAAGAGTTTGCTGATAGTGTCAGCTGGTAGGGCACAGCAATGACCACTAGCTCTTATGTCTGCTCTGCCAAAAGGGCTTTGTTATAATACAATTCTCCTCTATGCAATTACTAGAAGAGGAACTGATTGCTCCATTTTTTTGAGTGCTCCTTTTACCTTTCTGAATAAAATATTTTTCATGGTACTAATAGCCCTCCTATTATGAAAACATGAATTTATATTTATTGGGACGAGCTGAAAAATTGATTTCTTATGTGAGTATTAGCCAAAAGCCCTAACAACAGAAGCTGTCTCAAAGGTAAATCCCTTCAAAACCAAGTTTTCTGCAAATTCTCATGGCTGTTGTTATTAGCAACACAGCAAACAATTTTAGTGGCATATCAGTGTATTCAAAAACAGGCTAGAGGTGTAGGTGTGTATTTATCTAGCTTGTTAAGTATCCATCAAAATAAAAGGGGAAATACTGCTGAAGCTTTTACTCAGTTCTGTTAAATGAGACACTCTTGCATGTTTTGTTTTAGCATATTTCTCCTCTTTCTTTCCTCTCCTCAGTGAGAATGTTTAACCTCCACTGAGCCGCAATTCTTTTCCAATTTCCAATTCATTCACCACATACCTTATAACATAAATTGTTTATTTAGGATAATATTTATGGCACCTTATGAGATATCATGCCACCGTGCAAACTATTACTGCTAAATAAAATAGAGCCCCCTGATCCTGCTTGTCCATGCTACCAAGCTGCCAGGTCATCCTTTAATTAATTTTTTTACTGTTCTACCTGCAATACACATCCCTAGCAGAGGATGGTAGTGCTCAGCAGTATGATGTGGGCCAGTCTGTAGCACCTGGACATGAAGCCTGAGGTTATCCCTTGGACTTCTTCTCATAGTAGTAAAGGCATAGCCATATTGGCTTAGAGGCTCTCTAACTTCAGTGAAGATATACTTAATTTTGACTTGCCTTGGATTGCAAGGAGGACCAGTGCTGCAAAAATAATGCCTAAGTATTGCCTAAGTCCACCGTGTACTCTTAAGGACTCTGAGGGATTCAGTTGAGTCAGTCACATGAAGAAAAGGGAGATATCTCAAAGAGGACAAATTTTGCCAAAGTTTTGGGCTAGGAAAATTATCGGTTACAGTCTAGAAAGTTTACATTTGGGAAATTTTTTCATTATACTGACCAGAACCAGAATAAATCTGGATTTTACTATTAGCTGAGTGGATGGAGCCAAAAAGACTTTTTAGAAATATTACAGAGAAATAATCTGCAAATTTCTTCTATAACTCTGGTTATGAGGATATAGTTGCGGGCAAGGCAGTAGTGGTTCCCTGCTATTCCCTGCTACTTCAGTACTGACATTCCTTTAGTAAAGGACTGGAAGGCATTTTCTGCTGTATTGTGCTCGACCTGGCAGATAGACATTCTTAATGAGATGTGAGCAAGACAACCTGGAGTTTGAGATGAGAGAGGGAAAAGCAAATGGAACAGGATAAGATCTGTGAACTGTCAAGGCTGAAGGAAAAGCTGAGTGTGACATTGTGGATTTTGGTGCTTAAAGACTGGATGGAGATAGGCAAATCAAAGAGAAACTTCTGAAAAACACCAAAATCTGAGGGTTCAGGAAAGACCACCAAGGAATGGAATTGCTCAAGAAACAATTTGTTCACCCTGAAAGCCATCCAGAAGTGCAAACAAAGCAAAGAGGTAATAGAGGACAATGACAGTCAAGAAGGAAATGGAGCATTGCTTCTGTCATCTGGGTGAAAAAAGAGCTTTGGTGTAAGTAGGATTTGTCAAGTCCATAAGTTCGCTAACAGGTTCTGACCATCTTAACCTCATACAAGGCTAAAACTCTGGCCCTGACCATCCTGTACCCCTGCCTGTGGCCCAGAAGTTCCATGCAGAGTCATGCCTGGGCACCCAGGCCTGCCTGAGCTATGCTGTAGGTAGGCTTATCTCCAGTCTTGCCTTCTGCTGTTCCTGACTAAATGTCCTAGACAGCCTCATGGCCTGAAGTGTTACCTAGCCTTGACTGGAGAAGTGATATTCATTGCTTGGTCCCATTTGACTTTTAAGTATAGCTAGCATTGACAGGGTAATTCTACTTTTCTGTTTTAAACTGACACATATATCCTGAATCTTCATTGCTTCTGGTGCAGTCCCCCCAAAATGCAACCAAGCTGCACAAGAAGAAATTGATGAAATGAAATGCTAAAAAAAAGGAGAAAATTCTACACCAAAAGGAAAACAATAAAGTGGCATGGGATGACATGAAGTGCAGGGAAATGGACCAAAATTTGCTGAACTGATCCTCACTGAAATGGCAAAATTTCATTTCCTTACACGAAATGAAAAAAAATCTCAAAGTGAAACAAATTTACTGGAGTGGACTTCTAATGAAATTAAATTCAACAAAAAGAAATAAAGGAAAATTCTGAAATGAAATCACTGTAATCAAATGCAACGAGATGACATGAAGTTCTCCCCTTGGCATGCCTTTTGTA
>VYZT01046988.1:0-49168 GCA_013400735.1 Pomatostomus ruficeps
AATAAAGCCGATTATATCAAATTAACATAGCAAAAAATACCCAGCTTGAAATATTTACAAGTGTGTGATGTAGAGCTAGAATATTTTTACTCCTCCACTACTTTAGACACGACACCATCTTTTACATTTCACAATCATATTGATTTTTTTTAAAAGGTGTTAGTTTTGTTTGTTTGTTTATTATTTGTGTCTGCATTTCTGGAAAGATAATTGCAAAGAACTCTTGTGGTATGAAAGCTTCTTATTTATTTCCAACTATTTATGCTTATAGTTAATATCCATTTTTTATGTAGCAAATTTTTCTGTCTGGCTTCAAAATTGCTAGTACAGTAGTAGAGAATGATCATACTTCTTTCAGACTGAAGTTTGAGTGAGCTAATCATGTCAGCATCTTTACTCTATCCTATTTTCATGGTTTTACTTGCCTATGATCATCATTGCAGAAAAAGACAAATAAAAAGGCTTTAAATTAGGAATAGGAAATTACACAACCGAGGGAATAAATAATAGGATTGTTTGGTGTCATTGGTGTGTGTTGAAGGTAAGATGGCACATGTTGTCCATTCAAAAGCAAGTAAAAAATAAATTCAATAAATTCAAAATGAGTAGAAGAAGTTCTTGTAGATGTGGACATTACTTCTAGCTAGAGTAGACTTCATATTTAGAATGTATATGAAAAGAAAAGTAACAGAAAAGTTACTAAAAGTAATCCATCGAGGCCTCTTGCATAAAAGAATATGGATTTTCACAGATTCACAGAATATTCTGAGTTGGAAGGGACCCATCAAGTCCAGGTCTTAGATAAATGGGCCATACATGGATTGAACACACAACCGTGGTGTTACAAGCACCATGCTCTGACCAGCTGAGCCAATCTCAGGGTCAGCCCAGGAGATTCCTAGCCCACAATTTGTGAGAGGCTGGAAAAGAATTTATGTAAATATTACTGCATAGCTGTCCATTTTATATACTCTGTCCTAGAAAACCTTAAAAAACTAGAAGTAAGCATGTGTGTGTGTGTGTGTGCGAGAGTGGGGATGAAGATAGGGAAGTGAGTCATAAGTTTTGTATAGATGTATGCAGTGTCCAAAAATGTTCCTACTGCTTGAAACAGAATTTTCAATTGTTATTTCCATATTTAGAGTAGTTTTGTTTGTAGTTCATGTTGCACTGAAGTGATTTTGAGGGTATTTACTTTGTTTCATCTGTATTTACAGAAAAACATATTTTCCTCAAATTTACAGCATTAAATGTTTGTGCCAGAAAACAATACTTTCATGCTTTCTTACATACTGATAATAGTCCACAGGGCATTTAAAAGCTTAAACATTATTATTGACTTTCCAGAGAAATAGTACATGTTAGTTTGTATTTCTATTTCAGGCACTATTTATTTAAACATGTAAATAAAAAATAAATATTAAAATTATACATTTTGAACTTGAATATCAGTGCAGAAGTAAGAAAACCAAATATGAATGCTACAAATGTACACATATTTCACCTCATTACAGCAAGATCTTCTCTTGCACACATAAGATATAATGGGACAGTCACAAATCCTTTTATCTTACTTTTGAATTTCATCTTCATTTCAAGCAAAAATTTATTCAAATGGATTTTGTGAAGCTTAATGCAAGACTCAATGTTGTGGTACATTACCTGCCTTTAATTTGCTTGCAGATTGCTTTTCTGCCACGCAAGTCAGGGTTAGTCAGAAGCAAGCCTTCCCCTTTTATAATGCCAGATATTATGGGAAACTATTGAGAAGTCTAAACACTTTCACATTTGGATTAGGACTTCCAGGACTGACTGGTTTCTGGTGGAGCAGCAGCTCCATAATCCTTAGAACAGTGGATTTTTCCAAGACTTTCAAAGTCTCAAGGTTTCCAGTAAAACAGCAAGAAGGCCTGAGTTCAGTCGTATCCTGAAAGTGTCACCAGTTTCAGAACGGTCAGGGAGCAGGGAAATCTGCAGATTTACAAAGTTTCTGCTGAAATAAATAAGCAACATTGGCATCTATAATGTCCCTCAAACACGCTCTGGTTTTAAACCATCTTAACAGAAAGTTGTTAATTCTGGACCTTACTAATCATCTTTGTTGCACAGGAGGTGTGAATGGAGCTAACAGAAAGTCAACAGCTTCCATGGTTTTGCCATTTGTTTTTGTTTTTGTTTTTGTTTTTGAATGAAGACAAAAGCTTTTTCAGGAATTTGTGAAAAAAAAACCAGTGTTGAAAGATCATTTTTTTCCCCCACACTTGTAACAGGAAACGAATCCTTATAGTCTTACTTACTCTACCTGTTTTTCTTCTCTTCTTCTGATGTCTCTGACTAGGTCTGTCGGAGACTTCTTATTCTGTTATTTCTCAGGACTAAGAAACTTTTGTGTTGCAATAATCATCAGAATCAACACTAAAAAGGTTTCTATTCTGTTGAAGCATTATTCTTTGAAATACATTCTGTTTAAGTTTCCAGCCAACAGTAATAGTGAACATCAACCTCATAGGACAGATTTTATTTTAGTACTTTACATGAGGGGTTATACAGCTATAACTTAAATATTATATGATGGAATTTAATTAGGTCAGATATGAAGTGATAATATTAAAATAGTAAGTTGTACTCATCATGAAAAAAGGTTCCTTGCTTTATAGCTGAAAAATTTATGGATACTCTTGGAAACTTTAATGTTGGCAAACATTTCCTAAAGAACACTCTATAATTCAAACTATGTAAAAGAAGAACTTATGTACCTTGGCTGTGATTTTCAGCTGACTCTTCTCAGAAAAAAATCAACAAAACTCAGAAGGAATCTGATACATTGGGTGTTAAAAACAAAAACTTGATTTAGAGGTTGATTTTATAAGAAATACCATGATTTTCAGTGAAATCTTTCACAAAATGGAATAAGAAGGTCCCTTAATTCTCAAAAGACTGCATATCTGAGACATCAGAACCTCTTGAGCTAATTTTACCTATCTTAAAGTCCCTTATCATTCTTCATCCCTTTCCTTAATGTGAACTTTAAGATTTGGAAGAATATTGGGTTATTGCAAGGTGTACAGGTTGTATCAGTCAATGGTTACCAGGCAATGGCTTTCTTGCCTTTGCTATGAAGTAACAACTGATCAAGTACAAACAGTGGATACAAATTCTGGAATTGATCAAGAGGGACCTGAAATATTCTACCTATCTTACTTATTCTGAGAACTCACTATCTGGAAGTATTAGTGAAAATGTTTTCTTTTTTCCAAAAGTTTATAATTCTCATATTCATTTACAGTTATCAAAATTACTGCTTGATCAATAGTTTGCTAAGTCAAAATATTTTGCAAAAATACAAATTTCTACTTTAATTTTCATTGTGTTGATTTCTTTGTCCTAGTGTCTTATGTATTCATGACATATACATAAAAAGTCATTCCAGACTTTGAAAGAAAAGTTGTATTAGTTGTCTTAGAAAAAGAAAAAATTATTATGTCAACATACTTACTTTTAATTATATATTTGATTTGTAAAATGGTTTCACTCATTCAAACTTCAGATTTTTTTCATCCTTATTTACACCTCAGTTGTAACAATGAACTGGTTTTGTATACTACTGACAACTAAAATTAGATTTCGAAAGCAGAACACCAAAATATATTGAAGCAGTACTCCATTGTAAATTTAGGTTGGAAAAACCATCAACACCAGGCTTTCAAAACATGCGCAATTAGTGCAATTTGATAAGGAATAAATTTATTCACAACTATTTTTTGGTAGCCTAAGTATAAATCACATCCCAATTTTGAAACTGCTTCCTGAGATGACTCAAGATATCAAGAATAATTCTTTCTCTTTTTTTTGTAGTATTTTTTAAAGTTTAATTTAAGATTTATTCAAAAAGTATTCCTTAAAGCAGAATTTATAGGCATACTTTCCTTCTAATGCAATAGGTTGTTTCCTCTCAAGAAACAGTGAAGGAGTAATTCCACTCACTAAATCACCCATAAAAGCACCCAGAGCCTAACAGAGGTTTAACAGGTTGTATTAGAAGCACTGTGTAGTACTTGCATTAGTAAGGTAAGTGTGGAACATCTCTATTAAAAGGTTGATTTAAAATTCCTAAGTATCTTTTCAGTGACTTTAGCTCCATAGGCCCAAGAATGCTGCAGGCCGATTCCTCAGACATGGTGACCCTAAAAATCTGTGGTACCCATCCTCAGTGAATCGCCTGGATCCTGCAATGACAGACCATGTCCCACAGTCTTGCTCTTCAGCCAGTCTGTTCCCCTGTGACTTGAGGGATGTACCCAGACCTACTCAGGCAGAAGAATCCCATCTCAGCAGGGAAGGTGAAGCTAAAAATACAGATGAAGGAACAAAGTCAGCCTTGAGCTCCATCTGTCTCCTTGTTGTTTGTACTGGGTACCTTGTCAGCTGCCTTGCCTTTCCCTTTGAGGATAAAAACTGAATGTAGGAAGAAATGACTACCAGTG
Organism: Pomatostomus ruficeps; assembly: GCA_013400735.1. NCBI lineage: Eukaryota > Metazoa > Chordata > Aves > Passeriformes > Timaliidae > Pomatostomus > Pomatostomus ruficeps. The sequence goes on from VYZT01046988.1 coordinate 4,485, forward strand.
TCATGAGCCTGGAAATCTGCTCAGGTCTGCTCACTAAAAAAGTTATAAATATAGCTACAGCTGTTTCTCTGGGACCTTTCTTTTCCACTTAAGGCATGGAATTTGTTATTCACCATGCTTATGCTGTTCATTTCTTCTTCTTCTTCCTCTTCTTCCTCTTCTTCCTCTTCTTCTTCTTCTTCTTCTTCTTCTTCTTCTTCTTCTTCTTCTTCTTCTTCTCCTTCTTCTTCTCCTTCTCCTTCTTCTTCTTCTCCTTCTTTTCTTCTTTTTGTTGTTGCTGTTGCTGCCATTTGTTTTACAAGCGTGAAGGCTGACCTGACTTTAAAAACATCATGTATTTACTTTATCTCTTTTAAACCGTGATTCATGCAAAATCTATCAGAATTGTTGCTTCTGAAAATAAGCACTGATTACAGTAAGTTCCACTAGAAATTTATGAAAGTTAGTGAAATTGTAACTTCTCACTTGCCATAGCTGTTAGAACAGGTACATGAAATAAATAAAACTCAGAAAATATGACTTTTACCTTAAGTTTTGCAGAACTCAGAAACACAGTTTAATTTCATTTGTTCTTATAATAAAGGTAAATGTATCTTTCTTTTTGGTAAAAATTATGTGGTTTTGTAGCATGAAATTCATGTATATTTTTAATTTCATTTATTCTAACATTTTTCATAGTATTATTACCTTTTTTTAAAAATTTGGAGACTTATTTCTTATCATGATTTAAAAAGACTTTTTCTAATTGCATGTGCAAAGAATCCATTGCAGACAAAATCTGAAGAGCTGAATAGGACACAATTTTAAAACTGTAGTAAAGTAAACTTAATGACTTGGCTTAAAGTATAATTGCATATATTATTTTATTTATTTATTTATTTATTGATTGATTCTTGGCAATGTTCTCCTTTGACATCTGGTTTCTACTGCCAGGCCCTTGTTACAACTCTCTCTGTGGCTTTATTATTTCACTATTTCTTTAATTTTTAATTCCCACAGTTGTGTGATTCAGTCAACTAAAAAAAAAAAAAAAAAAGAACCCTCTGTACTGAATATTCATCCCTCTGTACTGAGTATTCATCCAGAGCTTGAACTGTGATCTTTAACCTGGGGAACTCACAGAACTTCTTCTGTTTTGTCCACATCAGGACACATCCTACAATAGTTCTTAGGTGGGAGGTAGCAGGCTCATAGCATGATCACACACTCAGTACAGATCAACTACAGGATGAATGTTTACTGTGGCTACAATATTGAAATATAATTCTTCTCCACAAAAACCCCAACCTCCACAAAAATACCCAGCAAAGCAAAGCAAACCAAACAATCCCAAGCCCCAAAACAACAAACCAACACCAAACAATACACCACTCCTGCCGTTTATGCCCTAATCTAGTTGTTTAAGTGGGGGACTTCTAAAAAATCTTTTAGCTCTATAGCTATCTTTCCTTCTTCAAGATACCTGAGCAGGAGTACAAGCATGAGAAAACCTTGGGTAGTAACAGAAGGAAATTTTGTTTGTGCTTCCCAGAGGGAACAAGAGAAACACCTGCCAAAAACACATCCTGGCTCTGTTTATTGGGTTTTCACAGCAAGGTTTTTGTAGTGGGGGCACTGCAGGGCTGGTTTTTATTAGAAGGCACAAAAAAACTGCCCAGTGTCAGACAGAACCAGTTTCCAGGAGCCCCAGCATGGACCTGTCACTGGCCAAAGCTGGGCCAGTCAGCCTCATTGGTAGCAAGTCTGAGATATCATACCTGGCATGGGTAAAAATTGTCACAGAGCAGTCAAGAGAGAGAAGTGAAAATAGAGAAAACAAGCAGCCCTGCAGACATCACGGTCAGTGAAGCCAAGGGAGGAGCTTCTCCGGGTGCTGGAGCTGAGATTCCCCTGCAGCCCTTGGTACACACCGTGATGAAGGAGCTGTGCCCCTGCAGCCTGTGGAGGTGCAGGGTGGAGCAGAGATCCACTGGCCATCCATGGAGGACCCCATGCCAGAACAGGAGGATGCCTGAAGGAGGCTGTGACCCCATAGGGACCCCATGCTGGAGCAGACTCCTGGCAGGACCTGTGGGCCCAAGGAGGGAGGATCCCACTCCAGAGCAGGTTTCCTGGTAGAAATTGTGACCCCATGGGGGTCCCACACTGGAACAACCTGTTCCTGTGGGACTGCAGCCTGTGGGAAGGACCTATGTTGAAAAAAGTCGTGAAGGACTGTGTATCATGGGAGGGAACTCATGCTGCAGCAGAAAAAGAGTGGGAGGAGGAAGAAGCAGCAGAGAAAACACATTAAGAACTGATTTTAACCCTCATTCTCTATCTCCTTGTGCCACTTGGAGAGAGGAGGTAGGAGAATTGTGAATGCAGTTAAGCCCAGGATGATGGGCTTGGAGGTGGGAGGGGCTGGTATTTTGAGATCTCTTCTTACTTCTCACTATTCCCATCTGCCATTCATTGTCAATAAACTGAAATAATATCTCCAAGCTGTCTGTTTTGCCTGCAATGGTAATTGGTAAGTGTTCTCTTCCTGTCTTTACCTCAACCCATGAGCTTTTCATCATATTTTCTCCTCTCTTATTGAAGTGGGTGAGAGATAGAGCTGCTTGGTGGGTACCTGGTGACTAGCCAAGGTCAACACACCACACCATTACCCAGATGGAAAACGGGAATATACTTAAGGTATAGGCAAATTATATTGAAATTATGCTTCCTATACCTGAAATGGAAATAATTTCTCCTCTACTTTTTTCCCTTATAGCTCTGTGGTTTGTTAGCATTTTTAAATGGGAAGCTGGTGGCTTTTATTTTATAGAAGCAAAGCACCTTATTTGATAGAAACAAGAAAAATAGAAATTAGAGATATTTATATTTTCAGAAAAACTAAAGCAAATCCAAAATTTATTAGGGATTTTTTAAAAGTAGAAACTTCAAAATGTTAGCATGCTACTTACACAAAACGAGCATTAAATATGGCAAAACAAAACATCCTCTTTTTTTCTACATCTTAATTTCAAGTGCTTAGTTAGAACAGAACTTGTGTTTCTCAAAAAACAGTTATGTAAAGTGAAATACTGATAATGACCTAAGTAGCAGGGAAACTGTTACTTCCCTACTAAAATAAACAGTATAGTAAAAATGTCAGAGATTTTTTCTTCCTGGCAGAACAAAGCTACTTGCTTAATAAAAGAAAATATTCATGTTCATGTTAGAACAAATTATTTGTTGATTAATGTATCCCTATGGAGATTTCATTGATTTAATTAGGGTGTAGATTATTTCTGTACCTCCGCGTATTGGAATATTTCCTACAAGTGAAAACAGGTAGGATATATATTTCATGCAGTTACATGTGAAGGTATCCATAAATTGTATAGATTTGTTATTAAAGCAGTCACATCAGTAGTAACTTTACAGTAACCGATGAAGTCTACAGAAAAATCCCATTTTTGATTATTTACACATGTTACAAGAAACCTTCTGGCAAACTTGCTGTTTTGTTGAATTTTAAAAAATTTAGGGAAGTATCCCCATAAAACACATTTTACCACATAAAAGAGCAAAATGACTAGATAGTCTTATAGTTTTATAGGAAATAATGGATTAAGATCATTTGCAGAGGCAGGTGAGCACTGAAGTATATAATGTTCAGGTGCCCAGTATGTTCTGTGAATCAGATTTCAGGTAGCCTAGGAATGTCATGCGCCATAAGTTTAGTTGCTGAAGGTACTGGAAGCAGGTTAGTTTTACCACCTGCAAAGCATAAAATACATATGGAAAAACAAACACTTAAACCCATGTTTTAGAGCAGCCAGCAATCTGGCTGGACTATAATGCTAATAACTTTTTCTTCTTCTGAAGTTCAGACCAGAACAGTTATTAGGTTTGGAAACAGCACCCCTCTGACTCAGATGATGAAACAAAATGGCCCATTAACATGAAATCAGGAAAAGAAATGAAAAAAGAAATGAAAAAAAAAAAAAAAAGAGAGAAAGAGAGAGAGAAAGAAAGAGAAAAAGAGAGAAAGAAAGAAAGAGAGAAAGAAAGAGAGAAAGAAAGGGAGAAAGAGAGAAAGAAACATTAAGTTATATGTGATACCTGTGAGTATCATGATTGGTGAATAATGTAATGTGCCTGATCTGTAAAATCAAAATCTTAAAGGTATGTAGTATCTTATCCACAATGCAATCTCATCCTGAATATACTAAGGTAGCTAAGGTACAAACATAAGATCATGTAGTAGCTAAGCAAGATGCAGGACAAATGGGCCTAGACCTAAGCTTTTTTTCTTTTTTGATGGAATGTTAACTGTGTAAACTGTTTCTAAGATTAGGCATCGGGCAAAGCTTCTAAATACCACTTATATGTTAAACCCACAGTGTTGAGAATCCATGGCATACCATTGTGGGACGCTAAAATCAAAATAAAGTCAGATTGAGGCCTTAGATGTGTCAGGATACATGAAATCATTAATTTCGCTTACATTAAGTTGTCAACAATATATAAATATATACATTTAAAATGGGTACATCACTCCGTGACAATTATAGAATATATTTACATGAGTAGGCAAGGAGATCAAAACACAACAGTACCAAGAGTGATGCACTTATTGGTTCCAAATGACATCAACAAAAAATACTGCAGCCTTGCAGAATCTTGTCATTGTCACCCTCCCGAAACCTATATTTAGGCATCCCTTCAGCTGACTCTTGCACTGTCTCCAACACTCAGAGGAATATGCCACTCTCCTCATGACTGCTTGGAGGAAGTGCTACGAGGGACAGAAGTGGTTCCAACAGAAGGGTGTTTTCTGTCTGATCCAATGTCATTATCTGCAAAATAAAGTGTGACTGTCACCAGGCACAAGATGTGCTTTCACACTATATGATAAGAAACATAATAAGCCACTTAAGGCTGGTCTTTGTCCATGACATAAAAATTTTCACTACCTTCTTTTGAATGGTTTTAATATCTTGTTACTTACTACTCAAAGCAATGACTGTGAAGCATAACCAAGCCCTTGGAGGAATGATAGTATCTCCTGGAAGAACAAGGGAAAAGTCAGCATAGTATACACTCACTGACATGATTTATTGGAACTTTCCTGTGTGATTTTGAACTCTCTTTTGTTTTAAAGGGAAAGTATTACTTAATTCTGGAAGACTGCCTTGAATAGAGGCAAAATAAACTTTCTTTATATGATCAGTTTTGGAAAACTAAGGGAATTTTTTAAAAAATAAACCTGAAATGTTGATATATACCTACATGCTAATAATTTAGAATTATATTGGAAATTAATAGGTCTAACAATCATAACAAATTGTTATGATGTGCTTCTTTAGTTTTTTATAAATACCTAAAATAATGTATCTTAATTGATTCATTGAATACTTTGAATTTTTTGAACAAATCCTAGGAATCCTATACATATAAGGACCCAGATTCTTCAGGGTTCTGGGCTTACTTGGCCATGCAGAACATCCTCTTTATTTGAATAAATGTCATGTGAGTGGTTTAGAAGAGGATATCAGCAGAAAACTCTTCATGGGCTGAGGCCACAAGACTGATGGTTATCAAATCATGTTCTATAACCCTAGGAAAAACATTATGATTTTTTGTTTGGTTTTTTTCTTGGTTGTTTGGCTGGGGTGGGGGTTGTTGTTTTGTTTAAATTTTCCCTTTTTAACTTGAACTATTGATTCTTCTACTTTTTTTTTTTTTAATCCCCATTATTTAGAAATGTCTATGAAATGGCCAGAATTTCTTCAAAACACTTCATATGACATTTTTTTAAGATTTCTAACTAAACAATTAATAAGTATTATAGACATGAAAAACTTATAAAGTCTATTTATATACTTATGCTTTGATGGGAGATTTCAAAGGTCATCTAAATCTATTTCAGTTATTTGATTTTTCTTTATTCCTTGAGAGCCATGAAAAAGATAATAAAAAATCTGAGAAGTCTGTTATTCTATCACATTTATAATGGCACACTTAATGACAATATATCCAATGAGATGTTAGAAAGTCAGAGGACTTCAAAAGTTTTATTCAGAAACATTAAAAAGTTTTATGTTAATGCTTGAAGCTTGAATTCAGAATCTCCAGAGATAAACATACACTGTGCTGCACCATAACCATGCTATGTCTTGAAACACTTCCAGTTTATTTATTCTTAGCTCTGTCACACATTTGCTATTCTCTGAACTGCGTAGGATACCTTAATTCAGACTCCTACCTTTAACAAAGAAACAAGATAAAGTACACCCTTGTATGAATTCTTTGTCTTATTATTCATAGAAATGGATTAACTTCTACTGCCAGAAGTAAGGCTTAGAAATAATTCTCTTTTTAATGGCTCCCTATTCAAACTATAAGACTGAGGAAATACAGTTTTGTCTAAATGCTAAACACAAGGCTGCCTGGAGAGAGTCATGGCTGTTGCTATCTGTCTTGTTTCTAGGGTAAAAGTGAACAATACATCTTCCACGAAGATTTCTATGTGTAAAAGTAAAGTATACATAGAAGTGAGAAAGATTGCTCCCACAAGAAAACACAGTGAGTATAACTATAGCTCAGTGTTAAAGAGATGGCTTTACAAAGGAAGACATTCATTCACAGAACTTATCCCACATGAACTACAAAGCCTCACGTAGAAACTTAGCTGAAATGGTAACTGTCAAAGAAGTTTTTTAGGGCTTTTATTAGTTTTTTCTGTTCTTTATGCATGTTTATATATCTAAAAACCGCAGTAGCTCAGAATATCAGGACAGACCTAATAGATCAAAGAATTCAGTAATTAAATACAGAGAGGTGCTGAGACTGTTTAGATGTCTAGACATAAATCTGAATTCTTTCCCTTTCTGTATGCATTGATCTGATTAATTAGATATTTTTCTATTTATTAAGTCTAAGGAAATTCTTTATCAAACAGGCATAAAAATTAAGTGTGCTTATCAATAAATTAAGGTCACAGAGCCTTATGAACATTGCACTTATCAAACATCAACCAGCAGAAATACCAGAGTTCAGAATTTCTGTGAGGTTGTGTCAGAGTCCCACAGTCACTGACCAGGTTCTTTTAGATATTCCACATGAAGAAGGTACAAAGTTTCATGTCAAATTTACTTATTTGAAGATATTTGATATTATATGTGATTTATGGTTTAGGAAGTTGTTGTGGTTTTAGTAGAGGGGAGGGGGCCACAAAGATGGCTCCTGTGAGAAGTTTCTGGAGTTCTTCACCATTTCCAGCAGAGCCAATCTCTGATGGCTCTGAAGATGATGGACATGTCACTGGCCATGTTTGGGCCAATTAGAAAGGTTAGTTACGCCTCTGTGATGACATATTTAAGAAAAAATCAAAACAAAATGCACACACACGCAGCTGCTTTTAGTTAGAGAAGGAGGAGGATGTGAGAACATGTGAGGGAAAACAACATGGAGGCACCAAGGTCAGTGGAGAAGGAGGGAGAGGAGGTGCCCCAGGCTCGGGAGCTGAGATTCCTCTGCAGGCCGTGGTGAGCCCATGGTGAGGCGGGGTGTCCCCCCTGCAGTCCATGGGGTCCATGAGGGATGCAGAGCCACCCGCAGTCCGTGGGTGAGGTGCCAACATTGGAGCGGGAGATGTCGGAAGCCGCAGCAGCCGCAGCAGCCATGGAAGAAGCCACAGGAGCCACAGATGCCAGAGAAGCCATAGCAGGTGCAGCCCAGAGAGAGACAGAGACTGAGATAAAAGTCCCGCAGTTTGTGAAGGAGGTGACCACGCTGAAGCGGGTGGATGTCGGAGGAAACTGCAGTCCAGGTGGGAGACCCGGTTGGAGAGAGAGGGGCCCCCTGCTTCCATGCTGGAGCAGTTTGTCCTTGGAGGACTGCATTCCATGGACAAGAAAAACCACGCCACAGAGGTTCACAGAGAACTGTCTTTCGTGGGAGGGACCCCACGGCAAAAGCAGAGGAAAAAACTCCTCTCCCTAAGCAGGGGAAGAAGATCTTAGAAACGGACTGACCTGAACCCCCACACCCTGCCCCCCTTGCACTGTTGGTGGGAGGGAGGGAGGGGTGGGAAGTGGAAAGAAGGGTGTCTTTTAAAGGTTTAATTTATTTCTCATATCCTCCTTCTAACTCAGGTAGTAATAAATTTTCACTTTTGCAACTTTTAAGCTGAGCCTGGTTTGTCCTTGGAGCGTTTTCTCCCGGTTCCTTATCTCAACTCATAGACCTCTGAGTTAATTCCCTTGGTTTTTTCCCCTCTCCTTCCCTCATCTGCCCAGCTGTGGCAGGGGAGGGAACAAGTGAGTGGCTGCCATGGGTGCCTGGCACTTAGCCAGGATCAAAACCACGCGACAGAAGTGATACAAAATACACAGGAAACATGATGTGAACTGAACATAAGTTACACTCTTATAGTTATCTCTATAATATTCTCACCATCATGATGTTGGCAACCCCAATTGCCAGGAAGTATCACGTGTTGCAGCCTGCTCAAACCCACTGCTCTCTGAAGTTTTTTTTTCAATGGTTGGTTATTCTCTGTGTTGAGCTGGGCAACATATTCCCTTCACCCATATTGATCTAGAAAATGCTGGGAGACAGTCACATGCTTTGAAGGACCTCCGGGAGAAATATTTACACCACCAGCTGATACACTTAGCTGACATAGGCTTTTATGGAAAGCAACCTCTGGTCACTTTTGTGCTGAGATGAAGACAGCTTCTTTGCAAAAGTGTGGTCAGTCAAATCCTCTCTGATTCCCCAAGATTTATGGCCACATCACCCTTGCCTGTTGCGGTATGCTATGACCAGGTTTTGGTTTCTCCCATGGTCAGGCACCGCCATCTCCCCCCTTCTTCCTCTGATATTTGGTTTCTTCCCCTGGAAAGTTCTGTATCCCCCAATCTGCTGCAAGCCTGCCAAATTCAGATCCCGTGCCCCTACCCCATAGGGTGTTTTGTATCCTCCCCCGCCCACTCGTGAAGGTACATATATAACTGTGAAGTGCCGTGTCATGCTTCCCGGCACGAACCCAGTGCCTGAATAAACCATCTTGGGAAGCCCCTCCGCCTTGTCTCACCTTCCTCGGCACGCCTGGACCACCAGTGGGTTAGGTGAACTCATGCTGGACCTTCGCCAGCCCTCCTGTGCCCAGAGCAGCCTGGTCAGCCTCTGGAGCCATAAGCGGGTGCCGGTACCTTGACTGGCGGTACCACAGCACTTGCCCATCTCTACTGAGTCTTCTTCCTTTGTATGGGTTTCTTGGTCAGTCACAGACCAGAAATTAGAGAGTGTCCTGCTATTTGCAGTGCTCCATTCCAAGTTCATAATGTATCTTGCGCCTGTAAATGGCAAAATGCAACTTTAATGGCAATAAGCAACAGTCGTTTTGCCTGTAAATGTTCCTACTCCTAGTAAATGGAATCATATTTAGGGTCATTTTTTTGTCTACCATCTTACTCATGATACCTGTATTAGAGCCAAGTACTTTCCACTGACAACAAAGAGATCAGCTAGAATAATTATCTGAAATATAGTCATCTATGTTTTATGTAATTATACGTGGCCCCCTTTACTAAAAAGTTCTACAAAAGACAGGTTCCAATAATGAGATGAAAAGCAATAAAAGATATGCTTCCTTTCTCTTGTCAGATGTTTCTTCTATAATCTAAGAGTGAGTTTTTAAATGATGTGAATGTAACAAACACGCAATTTTTAATATAGAAACAGTAACTCCCAGTTATTAAAGCTTGGAGTCATTTCATCTAATGCATGTGGATGAAACAGCAAGAAACCACCACACTAGTAACACTTGTGACTGCTACTAAATGTTGAGAAATTATGAATATCAAAATATTTAATTGAGAAGGACCAAGTAAAGACTAATCAATAGATTTTGAATCATAAAAATAACACTAGGCATTGTCTAGTCCATGTAATGCAGGTATCTAAATTTTGGGTGCATAATGACCTTAAGCCTGTGTGTAAAACACAAATATTTGAGAATATCTAAAGGAATATCCCAGTTCTCCAAGTTGTATGAAAATCTAGAGAAACATAAAGACTACTTACTCAACAAGGACAAAATAAGGCTAGAAATTATTGAAACATAGAAATAGTTGAATTTGGCTTACAGGTTGGGGTTTTTTTTATTATTTTGTGTCTAAAATGTTTTTTGCTAATTTCTTATCAAAATAAGAAATAGTATTTATCTTAAAAGTATAAGACTAAAAAACCAAATCACTCACAAGAAATGTTCTTAATTTGCTGATTGTCAGAGAGAAAACAAACTAAAAAACTTTTGATACATTCCATTAAGTATGTCTCTGTTAGTATTCTATCTGATCTTTCAATTAAGCCCTCCCATGTTGTCTATTCAAGGAGCTTTGAACAAGGATTTGGAAAGTCTTAGCTGTTTTCCCAAAAGACATAGCAGGTTGCTTCAGAATCAATTGCATTACCATTAGAAATTGGAATTTTTTGAGTCCTCGATTCATAAGCCAAGAAGAGTTAGTACTGAGCATAGAGTTCTAAATCCCATTTTTCTTCACTTTACATACACTTTCCATGAATTTCCTATTTCATTTACAGGCCAAAATGCCTGATGACATCCTAAAGTCAAGGAAAGGCAACAATTTTGTCAACCTTATATTGTCCTGGAACATGGAAACATGTTTTCACAGCATGGGCTACAATTTAATTAGGAGCTATAGCTATCATTTCTCCTCTAATATTCTCTTGCACATATAATCACTTCTTGTAATATTCTTGTTTTCATTTTTAAGACTATATTTCTTAGGCTTGTAGATTTGTCTGAATGAGGCTTGATAGATGGGAAAAGAAAAAAATAGCAAGATCTGAATTAATCACTCTTAATATAATCTATTTAAAAAGTCCATGATGTAGGAGATTACCTGATTGTACCTTCCTCTTTAATCAAGTAAAGAGACACTTTCAGAGGACCTTTGAGCCTTTGGGACCTGATAATTCTTCTGTGTAACTCCACGTGCTGGGGTCCAGCTACCTGTGCCATTTGTCTGTGCATTTTGGTGCAGCCCAGCTGTGTGACCTTGCCTTAGCTTTAAAAAGAAAAATATCTTTAACTGTAATGGACCATGCAAACTAAGACCTTCCAAGAGAAAGGATGTAAAGAGACAAGTAGAAGTAAAACTGTTTAGACTTATGATATTTTAGGACTTAAAAGAAAAATGCTGACATGAAAGGGAGTAAAAGCCCAGAAAAAAAGCAGATTGAGAAGTTAGCAAATCAGTAGAAACAAGGATGATACCAGACTTTTTCCAGAAGCACAGGAGGAAAGTGTTCACCATTTGACTGATAACTGTCTGAATAGTAAAAAAATCCCAGGGAGTGTCTACGGATCCTGCAAGTCTGATTATCTGAATAGCATAATAGTCTAATGCTCATGTCTGCTATATATAGCTCCTGTATATATATATTTTTATATATAATTTTTACAGAGGTTTTCTTCACATTGTAAAAGATGTGTGAAAAGTAGAGGTGGGCATCTGTAGTTGCCAGTCTTTCTTCAGTTACTAGACAGAAAAATTAGAAAGTTAGTTGGTGTGAAAACTTAGATAAACCTCATATACAGGGGAGTTATCCAGTATTTTAAGATCAGTTAGCAGTCTGTGATGTCTCAAATTTTCAGTAATATTTGCAAATTCATAGACCACAACTGGGGAAAACAGCTGTCCTTGAGATTTCTACATTGAATTAAAAAATAGAACGCAGAAATTTAAAATAATAAAAATAAAAAGTATGATAAAAGAATTGCATACTATCCATCCTTGAAGAAACTGACATACCGACTCTAATTTAGTGTCTAGAGAAAAATAAATTCTAAAATGAACCGACTTCTCAGGTTTTGTTTAAATATTTTACAGCATGTTTTCCTTGTCAGGATAATTGTTCCTTAACTTTAAGATAAATTCGAGCATCCTGTGCAATGTGCCACTACAAATTTAAAAAACCCTTACCCCCTAGTAAAATATAAACTGATCTGGCATTTTAAAATCTTATCCAAATATCCTCTTGATATATTCTGAACATAATTTTCCTGCATAAAACACTGCAAGTTATTTTGATTTTGAAATCATAAATCATACCTTTCAGAAATCTCAGGGATTGTAGAGCCAGAATTCAAACAAAGCAGAAGTCCAAAATGCTTCTGGAATGAACCAGTATTTGTTAGATGTAAAGAAGTAAAAAACCTATTAAAAATTACTGGTGGAGCTTGTTCACTTCTGAAAAGAAACATTTTAGTTTCTGATCAATATAAGAAAATATTTGTGTCTTTTGCTGTTAACTGAATAATCTAGGATTATTTAGGATTTCATCAGTGTAAAATGATCAAGGTAATCAAAGGTAAAATGATTGTTCCTGTGAATTCGATTGCTCACTCTATTTTTTTTTAAATAAGCCTCTTATTTGTCTGAACCATGAGCTTGGGCTATCTGACTTTTTACCTTAAGTGGATATGCCAGAAGACACCAAAGACATGTTATCTTTGAAGAAAGGCATTATTATTACTCAAAATAATAAATCAGAGCAGATAAGGGGTTCTTTGAAATGGGATGTATACATGCCGATCTATCAGCATAGCACAAAGCCCTGCCTGATGTGTTCACAAGTGAAACTTGTGTTTCAGATAAGTGCAGATTAACCTCAGGGGAGACATCCTCCAGGCAGAGCGATTACAAAGTGGGCTTGATGTCATCATCAGAGCCTTGTTCAGGAAAATGTTCCCTATTAATTTTCAGTAAGACCAAAATTAGTGTTTGATCACTTTTTATTTACACCATGAGACTGACATAAAGCACAGAGGTATCAAAAAATGCGGATTTCTGAAGGCATGTACACCACGAGTACACAGTACCTGCACAGTGGCTCTCAGAGATGATTTCAATGGTTTTTCTTCAGATCAGAGACAGGCCTACTGTTCATGTTTTCCGTCACATTTTCTTCAATCTTCCCCGTGCTATACATGCACCAGAACATATGCAAGCAAACACAGCCACACGTAATACAAGATTATTTGTCAGGAACCTGAACACCAGAGCTGCCATGAGTGCCACAGAAAGGAACACTGCTTTATATTTAAAATGCTGTTATGATTCACTAATTTCAGCCCCTTTAGATTGCCTTCTCACTATGATGGCATTCACCATGTTCACCCACCAGGCCCACAGACAGTAGGAGTCAACTGTTGCAGCGTGCTATGGCCAGTTTTGGTTTACCTCACAGCCAGGCTCTGCTGTCTCCCTCCTCCCCGCCTCGGTATCTGGTTCCNATCTGGGAAAGCCCCTCCGTTTGTCTCTCCTTCCTTAGCGCACCTGTAACATCGGTGGGCTAGGTGAACCCCTGCCGGATTTTTGTCAGCCCTCCTGCTCCTCTGAAGCAGCCGGCCAGCCCCTGGAACCACAAGCAGTCGCCCGGTGCCCCCACCGGAGACATTGCGGTAGTCAACTATCACTTCTGTGATTATAAAGAGTGTGTGAGGAGCAAATTCCTAATACCACATCTCCTGCACGCCTTGGCACGGATGCAAGTAAATATATCAAAGTACATGACTAAGGCCGTCAGAACAAGGCCATGTATAAACAAGTGTTACTTTGTGTTAATGACTTCGGTGATGACAGAAAGTTACAGAGTAGCAAATGTAGGGCACTTGGTATATTTTACTTGGAATGGGACACCACTTGACACAACATTCCCCAAACTTCTGGCTTAGCCCTGGCACAGAGGCCAATACATGGGCCAGATGAGAAACTGACCTCACCTTATCAAAGCCACTATTACCTTCACAATTATCTTGTATTATTGTGACTAGAGAAAATAAAATTTTAACTGTACACCCAGCCTGTAAATCTTGCAGTTGCCTGTTTTCTCTATCAATAACACCTCACCTAAGACATGATTTGTTCAAAAAGAAAAATCCTTAAAATGTTCCAAAAGTCACTAATCTTCCACAAGTCTTAAACCACTCTTTTCTTCTCTTGGAGTTTTGGAACCTCTGTAACTTCTTTGAAGGTTCCCAATGATAAACTTGCTCATCCAATCAAAGAATGGGAAGTATATCATACCTCTCACCAAATGATACTATGACACTCACAAAAACAATGTTTTAGTTTCAAACCCTGAGTATCAAATACTTCACGATCAATATTTTCCAGGGAAAACTTGAGAAAACAAGATGAATAGTGAGGAAATTCAGAGCAGCTGTGGCATGCTTGGTCTTCTGGTGAGCAGCAAAAGAATTATTTTACTTAGTAGTGTGTCAGAGTGAGAAGACATTACAAATTGTTCTAGGTAGAAGAGAAGCTTTTATCTGTAGGCAGATTAAAAAGAAGGAGAACCAAGAGAATCAAATTGGGGTAGTCCAGGTAGAGAGGAAGAGCAATGTGAGAACTATCTAAAATAATCAATAGTCTTGCAGTTAGTGTAGCTGCTTAATTTTAAGCAACAGTAAAAAACTGTTCTCTATTTTTAAAATTAAAAACAGTCAAATTGCACCCTCATCATTAGCAGTACTTTCTAAACTTGTATGAAAACAAATGTTTAGTTCCATCAGACTCCTTCTCACTGACATTACATGATGATATTGTACATTTTTGAAATGTCTGAAATTACAGCAATTAATAATATCACAAGGTTGAAATGATCTTGCCATCGTTGCTAACTTTGAAGGCTAATATTAAAAATGTGTGAGCTTCAAGAACATGGCATTTTTAATTCTCACTTCAGACACCTACTGTGTCTCTTCAAGGATTCATATACTTCATTTAACAATGCTTCAGACTGCTTTTTCCACACTTGGTAGAATAATTGACATGCATGTTTGAAAAGTGATCAGAGGATTGTGGGGGATGGGTAAGAATGTGTATCACTTTTCTTCTTCAATGATTCCATTTAAGGAAAAATAAACTTTCACAGAATTAATGAAAACTTTAGGTAATTTCACAGATTATTTGTTAGCATCTGATTAAAAAAAAAAAAAAAGGAAAAATGGAAAAAAAATTCAAAAGTTTTTCACAGCTCTATGTGTCCTTGACACAAGCTCTAGTAGGAAGAGAAAACTGAATATCAGTTTTAACTCCTACCTAACCAGAGGCATCCTCTTCCCCCTGTAGAACCAGTAAAATTGAATGCTGTCATGCTTGGGGCATAAGAGTTAGCCCCTTTCTTTTTTCAAAATTTTCCACAAGTGAACTTCTAAAGTAAAAATTGAAGGTTCAGCCCAAACTAATGTATTTATCTGATTTCAGAAGTAGAATTACAGATCTGGTAGAGATGACAATGAAGTCATGAAATTACAACCAATGAGCTCTTTTGAGTTTTGGAAGTTTTTGTTGATCAAAGGTCAGGGTTGATTATTTGATTTTTTAAATTTACATTTTATAAAATACTTCAGGGATTTTTTTCTTGATGCATTATCTGCAGGTTATAGTCAAAGATACACTATTGTACTATGTGGTCTATAAATGCATAAAAATTTAGTCAATACCTCTTATAGTTTCCTGCAAGACTTCAAAAAAGGGAGAATATACTTGCCTAAAGGAGCTACTTACTTTTTATCTTTCAGGTTAAAATGTCAGTCCTAATACTAGAGACAAGATAAAGCAGTTTTTAAATTCTTACTTTTATATCTACAAAGATGAGACTGCAAATATGCTGAGATTCAATGTTCATGAGCTCATAACTTTTCTGGTCCTACTAAGTTCTTATTTTTGAGATCTTTTCTCCTGAAAGGTGTTTCAAGAGAGTTATTCTTCAATTTTTCAGCTGAAAATTAATTTATTCTTATACCTTGTCACCTCTCATCAGCAAAAACTATCATTGAATTATAGGGTTTACTACAGACAGGGGTTTCACTTTTAGTTTTAGTTTATTTTTCATTTAGTTATAGTTGACACCTTGAATCTGTGATAAGCAATGGCACTCCATCATTTTGAAATTTTCTTTTATACTACAGGTACTTGTTTCTATCTATGGCACAATATTAAAGCAGAGTTTCATAATAAAAATCAATACTCTGAATTATATCAAACTCTTAAGAAGTGATGAGCATTTTAAAAAGTTGCTCTCAATCCATGCTTCCTCAGATAAAAAAGGCATTTTGGTAGCATCAGAACTCTTTTATCAAAGCATTTCATCTGACAGTGTGGAAGAAGAAAAACTGCCCTCTTTTAACAAACACACACACACAGGCACACTCACACATACACGTTTTTCTTATTGTTATGCACTTTTATTACAGTGCTAATTCTGTTTTACTTTTATAGCTATGACAGAGAATTTCTAGAGAGTCTAGATGTCCTGGTAGCATGGAAGTAACACTTTGTGTGATACAGTAGCTTTGATACACAGGTACCTGTATCCATACCAGTAATCTTATTTTATGTCACCATTCACCATTTCTTTTCCTATACTTCTATAGTAATACCTGTCTTCTCAAAACGTGTATGATCAGCTGACTCCTCTGTAGCAAGTGACACAGAATCAATGCAACATACAGAAGAATAGGAAAATGAGGGATATAAAGCATACTGTCAGTAAATATGTGAGGAAGATTAAAAAAAAGAAGAACAATTTCAAAAATATTCCATATTTTGTGGATGCAATGCATATTTTTTATTTATATTTCTTTTTGAACATTATTTCAAGAGTATGTTGGCAAAAATTTAAATTTGCTGTACTGATTCAATCCACCATTATCCATCTTTAATTCTCCTTGCAGAAAATTGAAGAATTTGTAACCTCCTGGCCTACCTACCAGTGTAACCTGAACAGCAGCTATGAAATGTCAATTACTTGTAGAAACCAAGCCCTTCTCATGATGTTCCACAAACTATGGAGATAGACATATACTTGCTGATTATCCCTCAAAGTAGTCAAGGAACAACATGCATCAGCACACCCTGGTGCTGTTTTAACATGTCACTAAATCCCAGCCCAACAAAACAGGAAGATAGTATGACATCCCCCTCCTAACTGTTTTAATGCATTCATATGTGAGTTTGCTGTCACTAAGGTTGTGTTTCTAAAATGTTGTTTTAAAATTAGACTGAAAGGATTATTTGTTTGTTCACCTGTTGCTAGAGGAGTGGGAAGAGGACTTTCAGTTCATGAAATAACAAGCTTTCAGAGTCTTGTGCACAGCTACTCTACAACGTCTCTGCCCCACTCCAGGAGTCTGGCTGGTAACTGCCTGCTCTGATGTGGTCCAGCTCTGTCATTTAGCACATATCCATGAGGCCCAGATAGCCATTACATCTGCATCCCACAGGACCTTACTAAGATCTCCTTTGGATAATTTTCTCTTTGTCATTGAAACACTATTTCCTTCAGAGGTTTAGTGTTTCCCTTCAAAAAATTTCCCAAAAAGTGAGAAGTGCCTATGTCACTGTCTAGCTTTCATTTTGTTTTATTCTATTTTTTTTTCTCTCTTAAATTACAGTTTGCTCTTTGATAGGTTTCACATGCATCACTCACAGCTTTGCGGCAGTTTAAGTGATACCGAGGCAACAATAAAGGTAAAACACCCTAAAATTATTTTGCCAAGATAGGGCTGTATATATATTCATACTGTTAAATGCTCATGCTACTAAAATAAAACAATCCTCATTAATTTCAGACCCAGAAAAAAAAATTAAGAAAAGTCTATAGATTAAAAGTTGTTTCAAAGGTCAGGTACAAAGCACATCAGCAGAAGGGAGTGGTTATTAAAAAAAAATAAAAAAAACATAAAGCAAGCTATTTCTGATTAAACAAAATGATGTAAAACATGCTTTCTTCTGCAATATCAATTTGTGCATATATTTTTCAGGAAAAAGAATCTGCATATGAGATTGTCTGGGAATGGAGAGAGGATATCAGTTGAGTGTGTCACTTAGATTTTTTTAACTGCATATGTGCCTAATGGATTTTATGACTAACAGAAGAAGAGAACAAGAGCAGCCTTTGAGAGCCAGAAGCTGCAAATATCTACTCAGTCCTACAAGTACGGAACAACACAAATACACTCTATAAACTTTTGTTTTTTTCAGGTACATATTTTTCTGTTGCACAGGCAGGACAAGCCCAGCAGCAGCAGTCTTCAAGATACAGCTAATGGTTGGTTCATTTCCAGCAGCTGTTTGGAACAGAATAGTACTAAGTGAGCCATTTCAGCAACTAGAAATTGCAGCCATCTACTGGTAACTGCCAAAATGTCAGTCAGCCAGAGACTTTAGGGCTTGGCATCTACTTATATTATCTCCCCAGACACATCCAGACTTACACAAGTAGTTGAAGAAAGTGAGAGCTGCAGTGTGATGGCTGGCCCTTTTGAAGCTCTGTTATTGAAGCTATCCACTACTGTATTTGAAGCTCTCCACTACTGTATTTTTTACTTTGTTTTTACATCCACACAGTGACACTGTTTTAACATTTAAGACATTTAACATGGTTTTTAAAAATAAATACGAATTTAATAATATACCCTTTTATGTTTTCCCTTCTTTTTTTTTCCTTTTTTTTTTTTTTTTGTTCCCTAGTATTAGGCTCAAGTAGAAGTATTAACTGCTAAATCTTGCCCTGTGGTTGTAGAAAAACAAATGTACATGCTGTTTGAAAGAGCAGCTTAGTGGTGGTGGTCTGGTTTCTTGAAACTGTACAGAACATGCATTCTAAAGCACTATTGAAGGTACTTTTATGTCCAAATTACTGGCTTCTACTGTATAATTAAAATTTTTATTTATTTGCTTTCTATTAGACTTAGGAGATTCTCAAGGCCTGAAGGCAGAAGAATCCTTATTGTTATGATCTCTGGTGCAATTCCTGTCTGGTTGCTGGGTCACATTGCTTATTAACCATGCTAGGAATGCAGAAAGATTTTCTCTGCTGCTTTGGGAATAACATGTTTTTGTGTTTTAACAAGGAGTAGACTGCTTTCGAGGGGCTCCTAGACAAGGGAAATCTCAAGGGGTGCATGAGAGACAGAGAAAATATTTGGACCAGGTACAGGATATGAAGGAGTTTTCCTTCCTTAAATCTTTTAATTGAATGACTGTTTTATCTCAAGATTAGTCATGGCTGTCTGGGTTATTTCACTTACGTGAAGGCAAGATCCGTACCTTCTCTTCCTTTCCACCAGTCCCCAGATAGCAATTTCTTCTGAAGTTACAGGTATGTGCAGTTTAGATTTTTAATGCCCCAGAACGTCTGGTGCCTTGAATGATATCTTAGAGTCCAAATTGATTTTTATTGTTGTCTTTATATCATTTGATAGGAGGTAACAAGTACCTGTTTTAGCAGGTAAGGAAAGGTGATACAAAAAAAAAGCTTTTCAATGACAGCTGTATTGGCTCAGTGATAAATAAGTAAGTGGTACTGTGCCTTGCCAGTAAATGCTGACTGAAGTCACAGGGTACAGCAACAGCTCAGTACATTTGACACTGGTGGAAAGTTCTGTGTAGTTTAACTAATAAGCTAACTCTGTCAAATGAACGGTGGTAAGTGAGGTTCAAGACATGGACATGTGCCAATTTTATTTTCACCTAGGAGTACAGCAAGTTTTTGTGTCTGACAAATCAGTGGAGTTCAATGTCTGCAATGCTGGCATGACATCAAGTAAGAGAAGGACATTGTGACATAAGGTGCCTGCTGTGGCTAAAGTGCCCTGTTAATTCTGTTTGTGTTAAGAACAGGAAGAATCCACTCCCCTGGACAGAGTATCAGTCACTTATATTTGTAATCAAACTTCCAAGTGGAAGAATATAGCTTAGTTTTATATGAACAATATTTCCTTTGCCCTCATTGACACAGGATAAATATCTGCTTATAAATGAAGAAAGAAAATGTGCTTTTCCAGCTTAAAAATAATTATCTTGTAAATTGCAATATTTCTTTGAAAAATGATAGATATTTCCCATATTTATTCTCTTTAAGGAAAAGTTCAAGATAAAATAAGAAAAAAATTTAAAAATATGGTTCATGTTTTTCCCCTCTTTTTTATGTGGTTGTTACAATTAAACACTCCAATTCTATGTACGCAGCTACACATTTTTCTTTTAAATTCTCATTTGCTTTTGTAAACATGTTTTTGTCATAAATACATCTATTAAGTTCTTACTCTCACCCTATTCAGAACTATCCCATTGCTGACATTTTTCTATTGAAAAATCATCCAGTTAACTGTTTACAATGATATGGCACATTGTAACTATCCCTCTTTTGTCCAAAGCAATAATTTTATATGTCATATATGACTGCAATTTAGTGGATGCAGCAGAACAATGAGATCTCATAGGACTGCCTAATGGAAGTAAAATCAAATATAATGAAATATTCAAAGTGTATGCTGCTTTGTTTCTATAAGTGTACTGATCAAGTAGACCAGTAGTTCCAAAACAGTGTACAATCAATATTTCAGCCCAGAAATTTCATCAACTTCTACTTCAATTTCTGAGAAAAGAGATAGGTTTCCACACAGACTGAGTTTAGAAATCTGCCTATGACACAAAATGGAGTGCAGTGCAGGCATGAAAGAAGTTGTCTAGAAACAAGATAGAGTCCTCTGCTTAGTTGTTCCCTGAACTGTCTGGTGATGAACATGGGCACTGCTTTTAAACACTTTTGTGGACTTGGTTCCTGAAGTGTTTATGGAATTTCTGAATGGTTATTTGAGAAAAATATTATGGTAACCAAGCTTTCAGCCTAATTTCAAATTTGTTGCAAATAAGTGAAAAAATAAAAATCATGTCAAAAGATAGCCTGATGCAAAGCAAAGCTGACCTAGTTTATGATTCCTCAATTGTATTTCTTTCATCATCTGCTGCATAATTATAGGTTTGTGGAGTTTTTTAGATGACTGCAAGTTTTCTTTATTTGATTCCCTCACAAGATGTCACTTCTCCTCGTTATATATGTCATTAATTGATTTTCCATGAGCAGTCATTATTTCTGCATAAAGTATTTTCTTTTAATAGCAATCATACCAAGAAGAATATGTTGTCTTGCAAGCTTACAATTCAATTTTCCAGCAGAAGTACTGGGCTCTCAAACTGAGAAGGCCTTTGCCACTGTTCAGCCAAAGGCAATAACAAAATGGAAGAGGAAATCATGAGGATCTCATGTCCTGCATTGGGACCTCGTTACCTTCATTTCACACTACTTCCTGCCATGAAGACAGAGTAGTCCATTTAGAGATGGCTTAGGGCTATCATGCCAAGGCACTGTATTGCACAGTGTAGATTGGATACAACTAATCTTGCCTGACTGACTCTTCTTCACTGCATCATCTCTCTTGCAGAATGGCAAATCTATGCAATTTTTGACACTGCACATATTTTTCCAAGTGTTTTTGTATCTGTGTCCATTTCATCTCTCTGCAGTTACTTAGACTGTGACAATGGTTAAAAAAATCCTAAAGTCAAATAAAAGATCCAAAAGTGGTACAGGTGAAAGCAGGAAAGATGGAGCATGCCACAAATCTATTAAAACAAAAAACATTAAACAGAAAATGAAAGAAAATGAGAAAATATGCTGTGCATATGAACCATGATCCAAAACCTGTGCAGCAAATCGAAGGACTTGCCACGACTGCTACTGAATCAAACCTATACATGGTTCTCTTGGTGACAACTGCAAGTGTTGTTAGAGTAAATGTAAACATAGGCAGTTATCATCAGAGAACATTTCACTGTGAAATTCTCAGCAAAGAAAAGAAACTTTCTGATTATTTAGAACATTAAAATGCTGACTGTCTCCCTTTAAAGCTTAGCAGGTAATCAGTATAAATACCTATTCTTTGCATAGGTATTTATCTTCAACTAGAATATTTTTAATTTATGAACATAACGAAAACTTATATGCATATACCAATGTTATTCTCAGCTGTGAGAACTCTCAGGAAGGGCTTCCATTTGCTTTTCATGTCTAGATTTCTCTCCTTACATTTACTTTTAACTTTTCTCAGACATCATTCTTTAGGTTGCTCTGTGCTTCGTTTCTTGCCCTCTAAGCACTCCGTTATTTTAGCACTGTACCTAATCCAAGATCTATCTGTGCAATGTTGAGCAATCGATCTCCCTTTAAATAACTTGTCAGTCCTCTGGTGGTGTTTACTGTACTTTTTGAATTGAGAAATCAAGTAGAAAATCTTTGTTTTGTGTGAGTACACGTACTGTAAGACCAGTAAGTTCTACACAATTAAGAAAATACATGTCCATTTCTTAAGCAGCATCTTTATACAATTATCACAATAAAAGAAACCCCCAAAGAACAACAACAAAACAAAGCATAAACCCCACTCCACTTTATTTTACTTTGTTTTGCTTTACTTGATTTTAATTTACTTTCTGTTGTACAACAGCAGCTGAATAATTTTTTGCACTGCACACAAAAGAAGTATATTTGTCAGTGCCCTTGAAAAGATTTCAGCAAATAGATGTAACTTAATACGAACTCCAAAATAGTACAGCTTTAACCCAAACTTTTCAAATAATACAGAAATTTTCCAGGCACATCTTGTTGGATCCACACATGTTAGCAGCAAGTAAATCTAAGAGGTTTCCTATGTTTAAATTCCTTAAGTGTGTTTTTAAATGGGTTTAGGTTTACTTTATTTTGTTTTCGTTTTTGGGAGATAAAATAGTGCCGAACATGGTGCTTTTTGCTTTTGATTAATTCTCCTACTGGAATGGTTTGTAAGAAGCAGTAGTTTGGAACTCTCAGCTACCTTACAGAGAAACATAGCAGAAGAAATAAAAGTTTCAAGGAAGTTTCTAGTGAGTTCATTTTCTTCAGTTTTCTCAGAAAGCTAACAAGCAGAACACCTTTCTTTGAAATTTAATGATTAAACCCATTGCAACCAATGAAACAAGATAAATAAAAAATGAAGCTTGAGTCTAGCTAAAGGCTGTCTCTGTAATGATCTCCTGTAACAGCCTCATGATGTCCACACACCCACATGCCAAAATTCTAAGGCCACCCACAACTCACACCTATGACAGCAAGAAAACTCCTACATGTAACACATGTGGTGATGCAAAGTAGGAAGCTGAATCTATTTTTAAAGATTTTTTCCAGGATTACAGTCTGCATCTGTAAATGATGGTCTGCATCTGCTGTAAATGTCTTTTCATTAGTCAGCCACCTGCTAGATGAGAAGTGTTGCACTAGCAACACAGTATCTGAGAATATGCATGCAAAGTTTGAGACCAGAAACTGGCGTTGAGGAAGATGGAATTTGATATACAGAAAAGTTGTTATTTTGACATACATACAAATTGAAGTAACTCCTTATGCAAGTGTTCCTTGATGAACATTTATTACTATTCATTATCTTTTGCCTGTGTACAGAATGCAGACTTTCAAGCCAATGTTATTGGATTTATGAGGACTCTTCAGCACCACGGATCACACTGTTCTGCCAGATCACCAGCCAGCCCTGGCAGGAATAGAAGGCCAATGGCTAAAGCAATTACCTTCACTGAGAACAGACTGAACCCAAAACTGACTAGTGTGCATTTTCATGCAGATACTTCCCTAAATAAGAGAGCGTCATCTATAACCTTTTATGTATCAAATGCTAAACATTCCTTGCTGATGAGCTGTAAGATGTCCAATAGAGCATCAGAGTTTGTTAATATGAAATGAAGACCAGGGAAAAAGTTACATGAACTTTGAAAAACAGCTTACATTTTGGAATTAATTACTTCCCAGCAGCTAGCTAACAAGAATGATTCAGAGATGTCAGGAACTTATAAATCCAAACTACAGAAAATACTTTAGTTTTATGGGTTGGTGTATGCAAGAAAGAAAGTGAGTTTGGTACATCACACTTCGCTACGCCACCTATAATGGTTGGAATAAAGTGGACTGATTCATATGCCACTGAAATCCCTGAATCTTGAAATGCCACATTCATAGTGTGGGTAGTAAAAGTAATGTAGAGAAACATTTGAACTTGAGCCAGGTCTGCCTTCACACTAGAATGCAAATACAGTCTGTGCAGGTTCCTTTTGAACCACATTGGGAAAATACTTTGAGATAAAATAAAATTGACCCAAATAATGTAAGTTATAAGGTTTGCAGAAAACCTAACTTTTGAAATGGGTACTGTGTGTCTATGTAAGTAAAAGATAAAGCATTGTTAGGTTTGAAGATTAAACTTTGTCTAATGTCAGCTATAGAACTGTAACATCAGTGTGCATGTTAAAACTATTGTGAATGAAAAAACCTAAGTGAAAACCTCTGTTTTCAGGGAGCAGACCTGTCTTCTGTCAATCACACAGTTCAAGAATTCAGAGTGACATTTTAGTGTCCTACTTCTGGACTTTGGATATCTTTGTTTTGATGCTCTATTCCAGTAAATTTTTGTGTTCCCCTAATACTACAGTTCTTTCCTGGGGCTTCAGTACTATTGGAACAATTATTCATGATTGTTCGGTCTGTGCTCTGATCTGTTGAAAAGAACTTCTTGGATTTCTCATGCAATTTTCAATTGACTTATAATACTCATACTTCTAATTAGTATATCTTTCATACAAAGATCATTGCTGCTTCTCATCCACACAGTAGTTTGAAAATTCTCTCCTTTGCACACACACCTTTTTGAACTATTTAATAAAAAGAAATATTAGAATATAGATTTAAAAAATCATTTTATACATTCAGTCACTCTCAATGCTTTATAATAGAACTTGATAACTCCTATCTCATAAAGAAATTAAACTAAAATGGAAGGAATTTATTCAATATACTCAGAATCATTTTACAGGCTGGAAAAATCTCTCTCCTACCTTTAGAATCTCTTCACTTACCAATCTGTCAGACTGAAAAGTTCACCAAAAATTGCCATGCAGTCATTCTCATGCAAGGCTATAAAGAATAGGGAACATTTTTGCTGTTATCTGAACAAGAAAGTATGAAAGGGTTTTGCTCTTGCTGGAGTCCAAAAGCAAACCTCTAAAAGTATCAACAGCATCTCCATCCCTAGCACAAAGGCTGGTATCACATCCCAGCAAGCACAATCAGGCCTTCCAGTTGCAGGAGGAGAAAGTTTGACAAGGGCAAATGATGGCCCATTCAGATGCAGCTGAATGCAGGTGACATCTACAGTAGTAAATTGGACAGTGCCAGGGAAATTTCCAGGTACTGCTTTGTCTAGTGTTATACAGTTACAACAACCCTAGGTTACCTTTAGTCCTTCTCAACTAGCACGATCTCAAGCAATACCAGGTGTTAGCTCAAGGCTCCTCACAGACCAGACCCCACTTTCCAGTTCATATCTTAAGGCTCTGCTTTGAAGGGAGGTTGAGTAATCCAGCAGAGCAATTTCTGCTCCTACTGACCTTGAGGGCAGAGATCATTCCTGGTATATTTAATGATACAGACACAGACACCATCTCTCTTCCTGTCTAGTTTTAGGAGCAGTTAACAAACTAGGGATTTCTTAAATCTCCTAAAAGAGGAGAATAAAGATCCTCAGGGCAGAAAAACATGGAAAATACTCTGGATCTTTCATAATCACAGGAAAGATGGTAAACTGCTCCATTAAAAAAAACCCCAATTCAAGAAACATCATTTATCTAGAGAGAAGAAACCAAACAATGTTGGTGAAACTGAATGGAACACCCTTAGAAATTCAGAGTTCAGTTCTTCAGTGAAGTGTGTTCCTAAAGTGGCTTGCTGGCGAATTGTATGATTCTGTAGAAACAGAGATCTAGAAAGAGTCAACGAAAATCTATTTAATTTATCAGGAGTCTAAAGATGCTTTTCTTTTCAGTAAAAAGGACAAAAAGGATACCAGAAAGATTTAAAAGACATATATTTGAAGACAGAAAGTCCCCAAACACTGTGAGATGATTTCAAGATCTAAATGGGAATACTAGTAAGAATGGACCAAAAACCACAGAAGTGATTTCGTATGTACTGGAGTACCTTCAGCAGAGGCTCATAAAATCAGTTTAACCTAGCAGCCTCAGCTATGGAGAAGTTTGTATTCCTATGTACTGAATAGGCAGCAGTGGTAAATAAAATAAAATGTCTAAAATAATTAAACAGAAAGCAGGCCTGATGAAGTCAATTGACCAGCAAATCTAATTAATATATGTTTCCACCTGTAGCATTATTTAGTTAAATCAATGAATGATGCTACAGAAGTCAAAGCTGTGTTATGCTACACTAAAAAATCATAATACTACACCTCTTTTGATCTTATATATCCATAAGAGATTGATGGCCATAATCCAGTTTAAGTAGTCTGAATGGGTCTGCAGATATGTGATGCATTTAATATAAAGAGTTGGCTTTACAGGAATCAAGTGTAGTAGTGCAAATGAGATAAATGTAGTTTGGTCTCTTTGAACACATTAGTATCCTTTAACAAAAATGATAATCTGTGCTTCATCTGTACTAATATAATTATAAAATTTACTCAACTGCAATAAATATCATTCTAGAAAACAAAAATAGACTTGTCCTAAGATGACAGTACATCAAATGAACCTGATGTTTTCATACTAGAACCATCATGATCTTGAATCCTTTTGATGGATTGAAAGCTCTAGTAAATAGGTTGTTAAAAGCCAGAGCAGATTTACTCTCATAGTAGTTCAGGAAAATGAATCACATGTTTTAAGAAACTGGGGGTTGTGGTAGGTACAATATTCAATTACTGACTTGCTGTTTCCAGATCAATGGCCTTGAGGGAAAGCAAGGTTAATTAAACCTTAATTCACTCAAGATAAATTGACATTTTTCTCTCACAGCAGCAATTGTCGGAGCAGAAACCTTACTAGTAGTGGTGAAAGTTAATACAAAAAAAATTAATCATCTTTATTCCTTGCGTTACTATGTAATGATTTTTTTCCTATTTCCACTAGTTTAAGATTCTATAGGTGTAGCAACAGTCATAATACTTGCTTACAATCTTCATGTACAAAATATTTAGAAACATTTAAGATTTCATTCTAAAAACATTCTGAATTGTCTTAGAAATTACTCTAGAAGTGCAAAGCTTGAGATCACAAGAGCAAAAGAATCTAGAATCAACTTTACCCCTACAACTTTTTGTTAATGAACACAACTTTTATGAGATCCAAAGACAAATTTGGGCCACCACAGCTAGAAGCAAAAAGAACTCCTTTGAGACCATACACCAGTGAAAGAAGTTTCAGTGGACTTAAATATTTGTGTTCAGTCAAAATATTACCTCCTTCACTTTTTAAAAACTGAAGCCACTCCAAAAATTGTTTGGCTATTTCAGATATATCATTATAGTAACCAACTGCTGAAAAAGCAAACAGAAAAAAAATCAAGTGGTTTACATCAACACCACTTGAATAGTTATGTCAAGAATATTCTTTTCCTTTAGAGAAAATATTTTATGCAGCATTTGTAAAGTTTAAAAGATATAATTTAAATTAATACATCTGTTTCTCTTCTTTCTCCACCCTGTCACTGACATCTGAAAATTGTGGGAGAAAAATACTAGGAGTCTGATTTAGCTGCAGCTTCATTCTGCTTCTTACAAACTTCAGGGCAAAGGCAAATCAGGTCCATTTTGCTTTATAGCCTGAGAAAATAATAGGATGTCTCAATTTCTCTGACATTTTGTACTTTACACCACTAAAGTAGTCCAAATTTTTTTATTGATCCTTTTCTAACCAATGATGTCATAAATACTACAAGACTATTAAAATTTCATACAGGATATATGAATCTTTAAGGACTGAATTCCATTTAGTGGTCTTAATTGCAGCATCTGTTCCTTTGCTGTAATGACATCTAAATTCATTACAACATAGCATCATTACAATGCAAAAGAACATAATAGCATCATTGTAATATAAAAGCCTTATAGCAGGCTAGATTTCCAACAAAGATGTGAAAGAAAAAATGATTGGTTTTTGAAGAATACCAATTTGATAGTGGTAATCCTTTTTCTCCCTTTTAATAAGCCTTTAGCTGTAATATTGTTTTCATGTATAGAAATAAGTGTTTTGTTTTTTCTTTGTTTGTTTGTTCTTTTTTAATTCTAAAACTCTTCTTGCCAAAGTGTTCTTTAGCAAGTGGAAGTCTCTGGGGATTTTTTATTTACTTGATTTGAATTTAGGATCCTATTGACTAATTTGGTATTCTGAATTTATCAAACCACAGTCTGGGTTTTTTGTAAGTCTCCACCATGATTTGCACAGGTGTTGAATAGAAATCTTAATTAGCCCCAAGAAAAATTATTAGTTTCTGAACCAAGACTTTCATGTAACTGAGGAGCAAGCAAAATCACATCTTGAATGTGGAGTCTAGAATCATCAGGGAAGTTAGACTCCAAATAAGAGACTCCCCTACTCCCCTTCCTCCTCCCCTTTTGGTAAGGAAGGGACAGTGAATGAGATATTATGAGTTGAAATAAAGTTTTACTAAAAGCATAATAACAACAGCAGTATTAATAGTAAAAGTACACAAAAGAGAAAGTTTTTTACCCACAAACGGGTATTTACCACTGGGAATGTTGCTGCTCCCATGCCATTGGTATTTGGGAAACAAAGCAAATATGCCAAAGGGAGCTCCCACAGATCAATGTTACCCCTCCCTCCGGCCTGAAGACAACAGAAAGCAGGGAGAGATAAATCATGGAAGCTGGTTCATCTAAATAGGCATTGTGCAGCTGCTAGTTGAGCTCAGTTCTCTGCAGCTGCCTGTGCTGCTGCCTCCAACTCTGCTGTGCTGTGTGTGAAAAACATCTCTGCTGGGGTGCTGACCCCACGCTGCCTGCCCCTGCTGGCTCAGCTGTGCCTCGGAGCTGCCTGTTCCAGTACCACACGGCCATATTCACTCTCCAGAGAAAAATGGGATGGAGGAGAGCCAGTGGGCAGCAGAAAGGATTAAGTTCTCTGGTGTTTTAAGGGGACTGTCCACTGCACTCCAGAGAGCGAGACAAGGTGGGCAACTTTGACTGCCAGCGCCCAGCTTTTTCTGCCAAAATCACATCCCCAGCTATGTTGTGGGTGGTACGGAACAAACAGAGCTAAAAACTCCACCCCCTTTCTCTGTACGCAGGAAAAACTGTGGCTTTCAGCTCTCAGTGGCAGCATGGACAGCAGTGGGACACAAAAATATGCTGCAGGCAGCATTGCTTCTCAGGCTGGAGCACAGAAGCACTAGTAAGGTTCCTGAAAGCTGTATCAGAGATCTTGCAACGGTAGGTTGTCAGTGAGGCGCATGTTAGATATCAATGCTCTAAAATCAACAGTAAAGAAAACCTTATTTGTTTTTGCTGCTTTTCTATCTTTCCAAGATTGCTCCTTGTCTAGAAAACCTGAGAAAAATATATGAATATGGTTGAAATTTTAGCCATTACACATCTATTAGATGCTTTTCGTCATGGTCTGAAGATGTTCATTGAAATGGTTTCAAAACCAAACCTTCAGTCTTGTTTGACTGAGCCACTTCCTCAGTCATTATGCTCTCCCTTAATTGGAGTTAATAGAAAACTGAACCATGAAACTATTTCCTACACTAAACAAGCAGCCTCAGCTTGACAGAACTTCTGCCATGGTTCAAAATATCACCACATGTCTGCATATGTACATAAAAGGGGATTAAAGTGGTTACTAAAAGAAAAAAAATAGAAGGCTAGTACAATATAATTTGTATATAAACTCGAGAACACTGAAGAAACTAAAAGAAAGGGGGTTCAGTGGGTTTAAATATTTCAAAAGAGACTGATACCTTACCCTTTGAGTTGCTTTATTAGTATTGTAAATATTTGTCCAAATGCATGCTAAACCTTCTTAGTATCTGCTAAAAATTAATGTTCTTAGGCAATACATGTCTTTATATTTATCCTCTGCTTTTTCCCTAGATCAGTTATGCTCCGGAAAGTACCTCCTTTATTAAAATCAGTGGTCATCCTAAATTTCAGTAGTACAGGGTTTCCTCCTCATTCCTGAAAATAAAAAAGGAGAAAACTTATTACTAGGTTGTTTTCTACTGAATGCCATATATTCATCCTGAGACTAGCAAGCATTTCCTTTATTTAACTTTTGCTGAAGCAGAGAATACTGGACTGTTAAGACGGAAGAGCTCCAGGGTTGACAGAGGGTTCCTGGCAGGTGGTAATAGCCTGTTGTCATATGGAAGAAACTCTACTACTATTCAGCCCCAGTCCAAATTGGTGATCTAAAATTAGGCATGAAAGTCACAGAAAAACTTAATGTGCATGTAGATAAGATGCATACCTGTCATGACAGATAAATGTGATTCTTTAAAGCTTAAAGACTGTATTTCATTGTCCATTGTACCCTTAGCCTCAATTCAGGAACAAAACTGAGTCCTGTTCCTGGGACCTGAACTGTTTTAAGCTAGTTTAAATTAAAAAAAAAAAAAAAACAAAAACAAAAAAAAAAAAAAAAAAAAAAAAAAAAAAAAAAAAAAAAAAAAAAAAAAAAAAAAAAAAAAANAAAAAAAAAAACCAAAAAAAAAAATCCCTCCCCCCAACAAAACCTAAGAAATAAACCAAAAAACCCCACAAACAAAACCCCAACACAAGTCCCAAAATAAGAGAAAAAAAACCCCATAAACCCAAAATCTCATACAAAACCCAGACAAACAAAAATCAAAACAAAACCAAAAAACAACCCGAAACAGTCGCCTCCTCAAAAATGACAAAAAAGGAAAGTGGAGGATCCTCTTTTTCTTCTCCCTCTGTTTTCTTTGATGTTAGGTCAAGATCTTGTATGCCATTTTTTATAGGTAGTTTTTGATTGAGTTAAATCCTGCCCACCAAGAGGCTTAAAAAGTGCTAGTTCTAGTGAAAAATTAAAAAGTACAAGGCTGAAAACTGGGTGGAAGCACTCCTTTGGGGGCCAGCATTGTCTCAAACCCTGAAAGTGTACAGGCATGGCAACACCTCTGAGGCCAATAACAGATTTCTAGCCTGGATTTGGGCAATTCATGCAATTCCGCTGGCCCAGACATAGAAAGAGAAGGTTTTGACTCCAAACTGGATGAACCAATCTGCCTCTTAACTGAGCCTAAAAAAAAGTGACTTGCTTTCTGTCTGTGTATCTCGGTGAACCAGCTAATTTAATGTCTGACTTCCATCTGGTTGAGGCACAAGCAAATGGGTTTGTCAAGTAGAGCTGGAGGAGTTGCCAGGTAGAGCTGGAGGAGAATGTGACTGTAGAAAGTATAAGAGGATGGTTTATATAGGAATTTGTTTTTAATGCTCTTGTATATAAAATGGGATAGTGTCTGCTTATCAAGATTGCTGTAAGAATCAATTCAACATATATCCTAGTGATTCCCTGTGAGACCTCAAGATGGAAAGCAACATATCTGTAAAGCATTCTTTCCAATTTTATTTTATTGAAGATGTTACTTTCTCTTTATTACAAAACCCCGAGACTCTCAAACTCTTGTTCCCATTTATAGCAATCTGGTTTAGGAAAAATAACAGACAACAAATCACTACTAAACAAAGCAGAATAAATCCCATTCTGAAGGAAGCTGCACTGAAATTATCATTGAACTTTATCCTTTGATTGTAGCAGCTCTGCTAGGTCCAGCATGCAGAGCAGTTTGATTTTCCCTGTGGCTCAGTGGTGCCTTTTAGAAGCTTTTTTTTCCTAGGTTCTGTCTTCAATGAAAACCTCATGGGTGAACAGCAGTTAGCATGGGACCTAAATACCACAAACCCACAGGGGCAAATGACTCACAACTATAGTAAAAAGGTACTTAGAGAAAGAATAACAGGCCCCTGGAAAAGAATGCCAATAATGTGTATTACAACCACACTATCTGACTGAACTTTATTTGTTTTGTTTTCATTCTATGATGTAGAAAAAGCTTAAGGGAGAGACTGAAAGCTTTGGTAATTTAACATGTTATGTTAAATAAATAAATAAGTTTTATGAGCCTAAGATATTCCTGTAAGTCCAGATTATCTGTTATAGCCTGCATTTTTCAGTATCGAGTGTTTTTAATGCTTCCATTATTTTATGTGCAGCTTCAGGTATTTTTAAACAGCGGAAACCTTTTCAAAGTATCTTTAGATGGGTAAGGTAAACCCAAGGAATTACTAATTCTTAGTCACGTGAAAAATATGAAAATTCTCTATGTTATTAGCTGTCTCACAATGGTTTCTTTCAGGAATGCTGAGAAGTGAGTACTGCTCATAGCCAAGTCAACCACTCATAGTGTAAAGATTTAAACTGACTAGCTCATAAATCTGGACAAATATTGCTGGTATGAAGTCTACCTATTAGTCTACATTCAAAGATATTCAGAGAAACTTAAATTGTTGAAAAAGGTTATACTATTTACAGTTGTAAATGTACAATCTGCAAGAATTCTTCTCAAGGAATTGGTCTCTCCCTGAACAGTGTTGATATACTTTCGAAAATTTTAATCTTCTCTTGCATCAGAGTATTTGATCATTGACACTTGAAGAAGTTTTGCCTTCTTATGTTCAAGATGATGAACATGAGACACATGATACCTAACTTTCACATTTTCTATTTCCAAATAACAAGTCCTGAGGAGGGTTTGCCTACAAAGCTTATGTTTTTCTCAGAATAGTTCTTTTCCTTATATAGAAAGTAAATATACTCTTGTAGAAAGAAGTTCAAGATTAAAACTTACACCATACAAAATTTACATAGCACACATGAATATTTCAATTGATATGAATAATTACCAGATCATTCTCATAATATAGTATCTAGATACTCTCCCATGAGCATCCACAGGGATGGTTTTAAAAAAGCACAACTTCTTCTATTTGGAAATGAAATAGTAATAGGATATAACAAATTGTTCAACAACACCTTCTACTTGGATATATACTGAAAGGGATGTTTAGTCATTGTTCTCTATTAACATACATGAAACAAATAACCAAGATTTTATAATGGAGACATTTTAGCAAAGAAATTCTATGTGGAAAGAAGTGTCTAGAAAGGAAGACAACAAACATTCTTTTCCAGTCTTATAAAATTTATTGAGATGGACTGAATGGCGAAAAAAATTGTTTTTTAATGTTTACATGTACCTACTTATAACCTTTATGAGTAAGAAATTTCTGGTACACTTTTCCTTATAGAAGATTGTATTTGTTATGACAACACTGGAAATTAATATTACAAGCGTGACTGTAATAGTAATGATTCTGATATTATGTAATAGACAAACCAAATATATGAAGATTGTTATGAAAAAATACATTTAAAAATTCATGTAAAAAAATAGTGTAATTGTATAAAATAAAATATTTGTCGGTTATTTGCCCTGTTTTGAAATACCTGTGTATGAACTTAATGGAACAGTTTGATTTCAATTTAAAATATTAGAGTTTAGAATTCATAAATAATGTTTGAAAATCACATGGAGTTTGGGGCTGTGTAGGTATTAAGGCAAAGGCTACTGGTTTTTTTTTGTCTATCACAGGATGAGCAAAAACATCAGGAATCTTGTCGGACTGTGTTAGAAGATAACACAACACCCAACACGCATGCACACACACTTCTTTTTTTAAAAAAAAATTGTAAATAAATCTGATGATCATGAAGGAAAAAGAGCTACAATCTAAATGGCTCTATTATACAATCTAAATATTGTTTCCATATTTTTTTACTGGTCGTCATTTTAGACTAGACTGGGATGCTGGTTGAAAATAGCATTCCAATACTCCAAAGTGTAGTAATCAGTGCAATTCACTTATCTAGAAGCTTTATGTTACATAAAGCCACAGTGAAAGTAGAGAAATATGTGAAAGTAACCCAGATATTCTGCAAAAGTAATTTCAGCCTCAGACGGCTGTTAGTATAATGGGGATTATTACAGCTCTGCTTGATCATGACTCTCAACTTGATATACTCTTCTAGCCATGAGAAAGCAGAGATTTAACTAGCAAAGAAAGAGGAATAAAAACAACTAATGAATTAAAAAAACTTCTGATTTCAATAGATGTGCTAAAAAAATAGTGCCACTGAAACTTCAGAAGTGAAAAGGTTTATCTAATTACTTTGAGTGGGTGAGATGAAGAATGGGAAAAAATTACAAGAATGCATTTTGCATTCAGGCAAAATTGCTGATGTTTATGTGCTTAATGGTGCTTTAAATTTCCTCTGTCAATTTTTGTTGCTAAAAGTTTAACCAATTGTGTCTATATAAAAATGAAGTAGAACTTGAACTTTTAAGGTCGTTCATGCACGTTTTTATGTTTTAAGCATTAGACTACAGAAAATTAACATGATAATAGCTGAGATTTGGAAATCAGAAAGTACCAAATAGAATAAACTTTGCAGAAA
This sequence comes from Pomatostomus ruficeps, assembly GCA_013400735.1. NCBI lineage: Eukaryota > Metazoa > Chordata > Aves > Passeriformes > Timaliidae > Pomatostomus > Pomatostomus ruficeps. The sequence goes on from VYZT01046988.1 coordinate 38,798, forward strand.
AATAAGTGAAAAAATAAAGAGGGAATCAAGAGGCATGAGAACTGGCCTGTGAGCACAGAAAGCCTGATACTTTACTGACTGTCTTTAGAGACTGTAGGGTGCTTTAAGAGTTCCATAAGAGACTGGTAACTAAAACCAAATCTATTTGGATTCAAATTGCCTTTGGAGTCTGCTTTGTTGTAAGAAATCAGGTATTTACAAGTTAAAGCTGTACATAGAAGCTGTACATTTTACAACCCCCAAAATTATATGCTTGGTTCTTGTACTTTTTTGACAGGTGATATTGAAGATCTAAGGAAAAAATGCAGTAAATTTATTAAAATGCTGGGATTTTTTTACTATTTCCTTCTCCACTGGCAAAACATTTAGTACTTCTGGCATAGAGTATAATTGCTTTTGCATTAAACTGTCACAGTCTTGCTTTTCAGGTATGCCATATCTGTAAAGGCTAGATACATTTGCTGAAAATACTCGTAAATTATGCTAAAATTTTCTCTGAAAGTGTTCATTTCTGCAGGCCTCCACTGTTGCAAATCACTTTTTAAAAACAGATAATATCTTTACTTCTTTGGAAGGTTGTTTCTGAACAAATATGTTATAGAGCAGACCTACTACTCCAAGTGAATAGGTAATACAGATCTATGATTCTGTCAGTAAATGCATAATACAATGGAGTGTCGTGTTTCTTGTTGATTTAACTCTGTTATCTTTAGCAGAATCACAGGATGGCCTGGTTTGGAAGGGACCATAAAGATCATCTAGTTCAAACCTCCCTGCCATGGGCAAGGACACCTTTCACTAGACTAAGTTGCTCAGAGCCCCATCCAACCTGGCCTTGAACAATTCCACTTATGGAGCATCCACAACTTCTCTGAGCAACCTGTTCCGGTACCTAATTAACCTCAAACTAAAGAATTTCTTCCTGATAACTAATCTAAACATACCTGCTCTCAGCTTGAAGCTATTCTCCCTTTTCCTGTCATTATATGGTCTTGTAAACAGTCTCTCTCCATTTTTCTTGTAGGCTCCCTTCATTTACTGGATGGTTGCAATTAGGTCTACCCAAAGCCTTCTCTTCTCCAGGCTGAACGAACCAATTCTCTCTGCCTTTCCTCATAGGAGAGGTGCTCCATCCCTGTAATTATCTCGCTGATGTCCTCTGGACCTGCTTCAACAGGTCGATGTCCTTCCTGTGCCTGTGCTGAGGATACCAGAGCTGGATACAGCTAGGAAATTGAACTATGTAAATATAATTTTCTGTCCTTTGCCAGTATGGTTAGGCCATTTCTGTGCTCTTGTCTCTTAAGCACTTTCTTTGTGGGCATTAGGACTTCATAGGCCCAATCCCTTATGAATATGCTTGCACACAGGTTTCAGTGTATGCAGGACTATTATTCAAATACTGTCTGCAGTTCTATCTGCGAGGTAACAAGCAAGCAAGAGACAAAGTCAAATTGGTTTTGTGTCCTTGTTTCTTCCCTCCAGTCCTCCATGAAATCCACTACAGGACAGATCCCTCCCTGGAGTTATTGGAAACTAGTACATGGATGTTGATTACTTGCAAAGATTTGAGTGGACTGTTTTCCAGCAAGTATTCAACATTTCCAGAGTTATGAGTTCAGTTATGTCCACAGACATTCACTCTTCAAATCTGCAAAAACTTAAGCATTATGAGACTATTCTAACTCTGAGGAGAAGTACATTGTAGCTGTGGAATGCCACCTTCCATATAATTTTTACTTTAGATTTCAAACGGAGAGAGGTAACAGTGGTCCTGCCTTGCTTATGTTGGTCTAAACATACCTGTTGAGACACTTTTGAACTCTCAGATGACTCTAAGTGCTAAACTACAGTATGATTTATTGCTACATTGTCTGTCTTTCTCTAAGGAATCTGCCCCAAAATGACAGCCTGCAGAAGACCTCTGCTTTCATTTAATCTGAATGGTATTTGAGAATTTCCAGATGTCTGCAAGAAGCAAGAGTGGCTGCTCCCCTAATGCTAGAAAGCAAGCCTGCGCCTAATCTCAGCTAATCTTGTTGAGAAATCCCTGTCTTTTCTCAAGTACCATGCTTTCACTATGCACACTACTTGCACACGTAAAAAATATTTGACTTTGAAGAAGGCTTCGGCCTTCAGTGGAATGTGTTCACTTCTGTGCGGGCAGGGCACTATTCACAGGGGGACAGTGAAGAGTGCTATTCTAAGTGCATAAGCTCACATCCCTTAGTAAGGGAAAAACTCTCCTTCCCAAGAGTCTTTGCAATCCCCCATGTTTTTGGGATCTTTTGGACTCCATTTCCCAGAGGGCCTTGCGCTACACTGTGTCCCCTGGGATGGGTCACCCTCCCATCATGTGAGACCCTGGGGATATAAAAGGCACCACGTGTGTCCATTCAGGGTCTTCTCCACATGGCATTACCATCAAGGCAGCAATAAACATCTAAGAAGCCTGGCCTCAGAAGATCCTTCTTGTTATCGTCAGTAGGTCACATCTCAGGTAGCAGATATAGTCTCCGTGAGTCCATGCGGGGGACGGGAAGGGACTGAGCCGGGTACGGGGCGGGCGGTTGTACTGGCAGCAGCTGAGCGGGAGGGCACTAGGACCCAGCAGCTGAAGGCACTGATCTCAGAACCACAGGAAAACCGAGACACCCCAGACTGCGAGTGAAGGCTTTGACCCGCCACGAGAGCACCCGCTCCAAACCCCCCTTCACGGGAGTCCATCGAACCCTCAGATCTTAGAGATAACCGAACACTTTACACTTCCTCTCTTCTTCTCCAGTCTCCCTAGACTTCTCTTAAGTTTGAGTTGGCTACAGAATTTATGCCTTGTCAATAGCCTTTCTAGATGACATAATATAATTTACCTGGCATGTAATAACAAACTAAAGTTTCTACACCTGACAACAATAAAGCATAAATTGATGTAGGTTTTTACTGAATAAGTGCTTTCATTGATATCAGATACCTCCAGTGACACCACATCCAACCTCTTTGAAGGTCATCTGAAATGAATAGTCCTCTGCAGCTATTGAATAGATATTTGTTCTGTAAACATGCACAGCAGACAGGCTTCTGTAGATTATGAACCGTGAAAATTACAGACTACTTTGATGACTGTCCATTCTGTGTTTGAGACTCCTAGACAGTGCTATTATGACCCTACTACCTATATTTCAGGTGACAGATGACTAACAAGAAGATAGGATATAAATGATCGCACTGAAATCATCGTAGCCATCATGATAATGCCATTTACCTAATGGTTAAGAGATAGATAAAAAACTTACAGTGCTGCTGAGTTCATGAGTTCATTTGCTCCAGAATGCTTTTGGTTTTTTTATGAAGACTGTGGAAGACCCATTAATAAAATTAGTCACAAGTTGCTGCTTTGTCTGTGTGTTCTTATGACAAGTTCTACCATTTTCCCACATCCTTAAGTCTCTGGACTCCTTTATCATATGTGATGAAGAAATAGGGAGTGTCATTTAATGTCAAAGGAAGTTGTTCAAGAAAATGTTGGACAGTGAAAACAAGACTTGTTGCATTAGCCAAAACTGTGTCTGAATTAGAGCTTTTCCCACATGACTAACTTATTAAAACAGACCTACAGGTAGATACTGTAATCTTTATATACATAAGAGACTGTTGCTCTTATTCATGTAGTAACGTTCAAATTAGAGTGTCATCAACCATCAATACTTTCACTAAAGTCTCACTAGCTGGCTGTACGAAACAAAGCAAAACAACTAAGTTCAAAAACAAAGTAAATTATTTTCATTATATGCTTCTTTTACAGCCATCATTTTCTACATGATGACAGAGGTAATAAAAATGGACTAGGTTTTTCAAATATAAGCTCATTTAAAACTTTTGTTTATTTTGCTCTTAATCTAACATAATACTCTAAGAATCCATATAAGACTAATAAAATATTTGGTGCCTTAAGGGAATAGTGCTTGAGTAGGAGTTTTTCTAAAAGTTATTAGTTCAAATTTGTCATAGGTTCATGACAAAGTCTAACTCTTTCCCAGGCGTTTTAGGTCTCTTTATGGCCTGTGGAAAATAAGACTGGTGCTACAATAGTTCCTACTTCAGCATATAGATGTGTGTTTAGTGACTTGGGTGGCACAAACACAGAGGGACTGGGGTATGATTTGTATGGCTCTAAGCCACATCAAATATTTATCAGGAATGAGCTTAACGCCAATTGTGAATACTTGGTATGGGACCCTGAACAAATCCATGATCCCCAATAACCCTGCCCAGCCTTGTCCATGGCTCAGGAGCACTATTGTAACTCAGCCAGTCAAGGTCTGCACCACACCATAGGCAGGTCAGCACCCAGCATCATCCCCAGCTTCTCCTGTCTTGTTCGATAACCCTGCATGACCTGAGACCTGATCCTTCCCCTTGCCTTTGCCTGTTGTTGTGGGCCCTTGGTGGAACCTCTTAGTGTCACTGCCATGATCTTGACACTGCTTCTCTGTTCCAGTTTTGTGAAAAAGTGCACTGCCACTGTCCTGCTTAAGTGAGGATCAGATAATTTCAATTTCCAGCTTCTCACCCCTGTGGACAAGCCCTTATATGAGGCATCTGCCACATATCTATCAGGTGTTAAGAAACAGATTTTTTTTTCCCCAGCTCTCTGACATCTACTCACCATTGCTAAAAAAGACTTGTACATTTGTAGAACACTACTGGTTAGAGGGATGTGTGTCCCACTTGCTCTAGGATGCTCTACCTGGTGTTCTGGAATGTGACTTATGTTTGTTAATAGTGGGAGAGAAATACTTGGGCACACCAGTGATTGACTATCTTAGTGCATATCACACAACTATGACACCAGGTAATCTTGGCCCAAAGACAACATTTGTAATTCGCTAACACAGGCAGACTTGTGAGGTCCTATCATGAAGCTAGTCTAAAATCATAACCTATCTAACACTATTAGAAAACACAGCAGATAAGACAATGACAAAGAAGCACAGAATTATGTGTGATCTGATTAATTGACATAGGAGATGAGAAACTGGGTAATGTAAAATATATGGCTTTAGATGTGAACAGATGTAGAGATAAGATGTGCTAAGGTCTCTCTTCCTGTTACTTAAATGAGACTATACCCTGTGAGCCACGATGGTACACCCCATGATTTTGCTTTTCCATGAGCATGCACTTTGAAGGATTAAAAAAAAGGCATATTTTTCACAGAGTCAAAACCTGCTCATTCAAACTACAATTTTATGAATGAAAATGCTGCTACTTAAGTATCTTATATTCTTACAAAATTAATATCAGATTGTTCTCCTCACTTGACTCTTTGCAACCCCATGCAAATTCTGAGGCTACAGTTATGATGGGAAAGTTTGAGTTTTCAGTAAGTCTTTCACTCTGATGTGCACATTCCTACACATTTACATCATCAAAACAAGCATTATAACAGTCACAATCACAACACAGTACCCAGCTTAATAAAAAGCCCTTGAGAGGAAGCAACAGGTTTGTTGTATGAATACTTCAGCAAATATGCAGACAGACACCTGACTACATGATCTATGAGCTCACTTCATATAATTCCAAAAGTACATCTGTTTTCAACCACCTGCAGCAATTTTCTAAGGTGAGCTGCATTTTGCACCTTTCTATTTAACAAAAATCAGACGCTAGCCAACATACTATCACAGTTATCAGACCAAATCAATGTGTGTTTGACCTCCCAAAGTCTATCCTTTAACTTGTTATAAACTGCAATGAAAGATGTGAAGCTGGGGCAGTGTGAGATGGTTTGTTCACACTGTGCTCCTTTTTATAGCATCTTCACCTGCTGTTGTATGATTTTCCTCAGAGTTGCGAAAATGTTAACACGCAGGAAAAAAACCTGGACTATTTAGTCACTTACTAAAAGCCTTTAAAATTTTAGGACAAAGCAGTCTAGCAATGCATAAAAAAATTGAAAAAACCCAACACCCCGTATAAAAGAAGGGAAAGCACAAAGCAAGTCATCTGATCTGCCTTGCCAGTCCTGTAAGTAAGTTATAGAAAATTTATTAAAAATCTAATATTGAAGGGAATTGATGTTTTTACTGTGACATTTACAGGTATTTTCAACTTTATAGGTCAAGTTATGAAAGCAATCTCTGGAGAAGGAGAATTTTGATATGAAAGAAAAGAACTCATTCCTTTTAATGGATCAACCTTTTTAATATTTTTTTTTTGTTGTATCTAGACCTTCCTTTCAGGTAAGACTTAAGTATATATCCTTTCTCCTCACCCTCCTTGTCTTCACAACAAATCATGGCTGATACTGTTAAGGTCTTAAACTCAGAGAATCACAGGATGGCTGAAGCTGGAAGGGATCTCTGGGAGTCATTAGGTCTAACCTCTCAGTACAAGTAGAGCTATCTAGACCCTGTTTCCCAGGATTATATCCAGATGGCTTTTAAATAATATCTCTAAGAATGGAGACTGCACAACGTCACTGGACAATCTGTATCGGTGCTCAGTCACGCTGTCATTAAAAAAGTGTTTTCTGATATTCACAGACAATAAAAAAATGAGCAGGGAATTGATTAGAGATAGCAAACACTTCACCAAGGGCAAATCATGCCTGATTAATATAGTGGCATTCTGTGATGGAGTGACTATATCAGTGGACAAGGGAAGAGTTATGGATGTCATTTACCTGGACTTCTGTAAGGCCTTTGAAATTATCTCTGAAAACATTCTTGCTTTTAAATTGAAGAGATAAGATTTTGGTGGATAAAGAATTGGCTTGGCTGTACAGTTATATCAAATGTTACACTCAATGGCTGAATATCCAAAGTGGAAAGGAGAAACAAGTGGTGTCCTCAGAGGTCTGTACTAGGACAAATACTATTTAATATCTTAATCGATGACATAACAGGGGAACTGAGTGCACCTCCATGAGGTTTGCATGTGACACCAAGCTGAGTGATACAGTCAATTCAATGGAGGGAAGATCAATACAGACTATAGGATGCGTGGATTGAGAGCAGTCCTGTACAGAAAAACTTGGAGATATTTGTAAATGAAAAATTAGATATGAGCCAGGAATCTGTCCTTGCAGTCCAGAAATTCAATGATAACATGGGCTGCATAAAAGGAAGTGTTGCCAGCAGTATAAGGAAAGTGATTCTTCCCCTCTATTCTGTTCTCGTGACACCCCACCTTTGGTCCTGAACCCAGCTCTGGAGAAAGACATGGATCTGTTAGAGTGGGTCCAAAGGAGGGCCATGGAAATACTCAGAGGATTGGAATACCTCTCCTATGTAGATAGTCTGAGAGAATTGGGGTTGTTCAGACAGGAGAAGAAAAGGTGTTGGGAAGGCCTTATTGGTGCCTTGCAATACTTAAAGGGAGCTTATAAGAAAAATGGAAAAAATATTTTTTCCAGGATTTGTGCAAGGGGAACATGTTTGAAAGTGAAAGAGACTAGATTTAGATTGAACATACAAAGGAAATGTTTTACAAGGATGATGAGAAAGGGTGCCCAGAGAACATGTGCATGCTCTGTCATTGGAAGTGCTCAAGGGCTGAATGGACATGACTGAGCACCCTGATATAGTGCAAGATGTCCCTCCCAATGGTGGAATAGTTGAAATAGATGTTCTTGGAAGGTCAACACAAACTATTCTATGAGTCTATGACCCTGTGTTAAAAACAGTTGCACACTGTATCTCTTCCTGGAATACAATGCTGTTTGTGATTTCTAACTCGACTTCCTACCACCAATCACCATCTTCTGGGCCCTGGTGTTAAGACTGTTTTCAGTCTACCTCACTGTCTACTCATACTTAAATGAATTTTTTATGAGAATATTATGAAGACAATCTCAAAGAACCTACTGAAGTCCAGTAAGATAATATCCACTGTTCTCCCTTTATCTACCAAGCCAGTCATTTCATCAGATAAGTTAATTATGTTTGCCAAGAATGCCTTCCCCTTCGTGAATCCATGTTGACTACTTCTAATGAATTTTTTCCTTCACGTGCATGTAAATGGTTTTCAGGATTCATTTCTCCATCACCTTCCCAAGGACCATCAAGGCGATAACTTGCTTGCCATTCCCTGGGTCCTCCTTCTTGCCCTTTTATAAGACAGAAATGTCACTTGCTTTCTTCCAGTCTACGTCATGTCTTCCAATAACCATGATTGATCAAATCTTATCAAGAGTGGCTTTGTAATGTCATCTGGCAACTTCCTCTGAGCTTGTGGGTGCACCCTGTCAGGGCCCACAGATCTATGCATGTGCTTAAGTATTACTTAAGTATTCCCTGACCTGATCCTTTTCCACTAAGGGTACATCTTCCTTGGTTCATGTTTTCCCCCTGGTCTCTGGGACATAGGATTTCTGTCCTCTGGTATCCTCTGGTATTCCAAATAAAGACTGAGGTCTCCAGAATTTCCTTTCTATGAGAATAATTGTGAGGGTGAGAAGAAAGTTGAAATCTTCCAGGTCTCACTCTTACACCAAGGCTGAGATTTGCATTAAACAGGAACATAGGAAATGGAAGATATTGCTGGGTCCCCGAAAACAGAGGTATAAGCTAAACTAGGCATATAGCCATAGCAATACTACCCACTTTCTGTTAATTGTTTTCTGATTATATCTCTTCCTCTTTGAATCATTTTGCACTAGTTAGGTCACTGGAAACAAGACAATGAATTGATGGGTCACGAAGAACTAAGATAAGTCTTTAGTAATGTAATTTATTTTTTTCCAATACTCTTTTAACAATATGCCTCTAAACTTTCACAAATTCTCTCTGGTGTTCCTCTGTATTTCCTGCTGTTTTCAGGAATCCCAGTAACTGTTTCTCAGTTCTTAGATCCTTCTGTCACCAAAAAGAAAAAACAAACTTACCTCTGAAGAATGGATGGCTTAATCTATATTCTTAATATACTCTTGAGGAGAAGATAATGACACTGATAATTCATTATCACCTTATGACAATTTTTATGAGATAGTCCAAAAACATGATAGCACTTAATCTCCCATAAACAACTGGAAAGAAGATAGCAGGATGAGTTTAGGCAGATAAACTACAAAGAATGCATTACTTTCTTTGAGACAGAACTCATTTCCTTTTGCTATTTTAAATAATACTGTAAAAGGATTTGAACAGGAAGAAGGATATGTTTATGTCAAAAGGAGTAAAAGACAAAGTCAGAAAAAAAAGTCTTTTGCTATGCATCAGACATAAGGCTTCAAACTTTTTTTGTCGGGTTCTTAAAGGATAAATTTTCATGATCCCCAAGGGTCATACACTGGAAGTCAAATATCAGTTCTGGTTTTTGCAGTGTTCAGTTTACATGTAGACAGTTTATCTGTTTCAGCTGAGGTAAATGTGCTTTCTTTCTTCATGCTTTTATATTTCTTGGTTTTGTCTTGTTTTCTCTTTTTTGGTGGATTTTGAGAAGGAAATATGTTCAGTGGTTTAAAATTTCATAAGTACTACTAAGAATGTTTAACTTTCATATAAACAAGTGCAGTTGTGTTGACTGTAATATGTTACCCCCTATAATGTGATTTTCATTATGTTATGATAAGTTTGTCTTGTTTTAAATGCTATTGCCATTCTTCTATTTTCTACATTACTGGATAACCTCAAACTATCTCAGAAAATCACCCTTTTTTAAAAAAAATCACATTTAGGTAAAGAAGAGTAAGTGTAAATGTCTCCATCCAAAAAACCAAAAAAGTTTGACACTACTTAAATATTATCGAATTATTGGCTGTAATTAATATTATCACTTAAAATTGTTTCATTAGAAATACTTCAAATAGATTTACAATTTTAGCATGCATGTGGCAAGAAAGTGCATTGAAATAATGACCTAGAGATACACTGTTAAGAACTGATAGTAGACTGAATAAAGTGTCGTGAAGTGAGTACCACTTGATTTTAATATCTTTTTAGTAATGTTAATTTTTTATTCTGATTGTGCTGCTTAGGTGGTACAAGTGAAAAGGTATGTTTTTACTTTTAAGTCAGGAGCAGTTGGTACAGTTTTAAACTTGACATCAAGTCAAGTTTAAAACTGTTTGCGCAATTTCTGTCATGTCTCATATTTGGAATAAAATATTGTAGATATAAAAAAATTTAAAATCTTGGCACTTACTAGTAAACAATAGGATTTAAGATGCCACATGTAGATGGGACTGTCTTATGAATGAATGTTGTCCGAAAAGGAAATGCTAACTAGCTATCCAGCTACATTTATTTCAAAATAAAAACGGTATAAAGAACATGGGCAATATAATTTTTGTTAAGAGAAGTATTATTCCTTCTCTTTTTTTTTTTTTTTTTTTTTTTTTTTTTGGGATTAAACCTTAAAAAAAAG
>VYZT01046990.1:191-17356 GCA_013400735.1 Pomatostomus ruficeps
AAAAGACACTGAAACTCCAGTTCTTGAGGGAGATCGCAGGCAGTGCTGCAGCATACATGATTCCACCTCCTCCTCATGATTTAGCTATTAAAACAAGACAGATAGGACTAAGCAAGCAAATTGGAGAAATGCTCACCTGCTTTGTAAAGTTTTCATGTGGTGAAAGTTAGGAGGCTGATTTTGGTAGGAATAACAATGAATCTTAACTGGTTGCTGTTGGATTATGAAATGCAAATGCTTGAGCAACTAGGAAAATTTGTATTTATTCTAATACCTTGATCTACTGGCTACTTGAATTTCAAATTAGAATAATGTAAATCAGTTAATTGCCCAATCCTGCGAAGGATACAAAACTTCACAGAACAAACCAAGGAAATATCTACACCAAAGTCAAAGGCAGCCTGGCCTTGGACAAGGCTACAACCAAACTTTGTATGTGATTAATACTTTGGTTACCTGACTTTTGTCACGTTTGCCAAAACAAAATCAAAAAATATTTTGTCCTTCTCTGAGAGCATTTATGTTGGCCATTTTGACTTTTATTTTAGTCCAAACTAATTACTTAATGAGTCGCTTGTAAGGAGATAGTTTAAAAACAATTGCTAATGACACAAAAAACTACAATGCTGTCTCAAATACTGAGCAGAGGCACTTTCATAGAAAAACAACACCTAAGCATAAACAATTGATTTAACATAAATCTCCCACACTGTACATATCTTTTGTACTGTAAAACGCAAGCTGCCATATAAGCAATGCTTCAATAAATTCAGCTGCACTAGGAAGCTGCAATTTCACAGACTTCTGGAATTTCTTTACACAGTATTTTTAAATGAATACTTCATAAAAATCACTTTCAGTATTTTGTTAGATGTAAAGTTTTTATACAGTTTGAGTAATGAAAAAACCTCAGCATTAGCTCATAGAGTGGAAATACCGTCACTCCTCAGTCACTCCTTGCCAAGATAACCATTACATCCCCATTTGCCATTTATTATTCTTTTCAACTGAATAGAAAAGATTGCTCTTAAGAGATAATCCAGATACAAATCTCTACTATCCAATTACTTATGTACTCTCTTTCAATTTCTCAATGGAAGGCTCTTAGTATCTCTCATAAATCAATCTACATCAGTTGCTTTTGTGAAAAATCTGTAACATAAATATTAATGCTTTGAGCTACTATTTTTCCTGCAATTTTACATAACATCCTTAGGTTCCTTTAGGAAATTACTTCATGTATCATTCAAGCTTTTAAAATAAAATGTATCTACTTGGAGACTAGGATTCTGACTCTCATCCTATAAACATCAGTCATGTAAAACAATTTCCAGAACTACTGGAAAGTTTAAAAGTAGACATACTGTAATTAAATAAAAGAGTCAAACTTCTAATCTGTTGAAAATACCACTGGGTGTCTGCATGCATCTCAATGCTCTACAATATGCTATTGAAAGAAAACAAAGAAAATTAACATTCAGTCAGAACGCGTATGAGCATGGAGTCTGACTAACAAGAGGACAGATTTCCAAGCTCGTGACAGTCCATGAAATTCTTTTTTAGCTTATCTGCAGGCACTCAGTGTGGCTAAAATTCTAATTTAGAAAGTATGTGTAAAGGTTAGGGAAGAAAGAGAGGATCGTGATTATTCACAGTCCAGCAAAAATTCATTTTCTGAGTTTTAGACTCCAGGGATTCCCTAGTAAATTTAAGGGAAGAAGTTGGAATTTCCTGTTCTGGAAGATATAACCTAGGGTGGGGAAATATAATTCTCAAAAGAGCTTTCAAAGGTGGACTTAGAATTTTGCTGGACAGAATAATGATTGATTGAAATCAGCCATAAAAAGAGACATCTGATCTTCTGTCAAGTTGCTGAAAAGGCATAAGTTAATCATCAGCACTACATGCTTGCTTAATGAAAACCCCATTCTTTTACATTTGGTTCAAAATATTTTTAACACATTTATGAGTTAATCAAATCATGCTTTGAGCTGTCAGTACAACAAGCATCTCTTTCTGTGTCATGCTATGAAGAACCGAACTTTTATAGGTAAAAACAGTAAGGAAGCAAGGTAAGGTTTTGTAATAAAATAAAGTATTTGCATTCCTTCTTAAATGTGACCTGCATAGCTCCTTACTGACTTTTCCAGTATATGGTAATTTCATTCTCTCCCAACCTACCTTCTGTGTCTCACCAGTTTTTTCCCCTGAAGAAACAGTGGGAAAACTCTGCTCCTTACTAGAAAGTCCAGGTGGAAGAGTCCGAGTCCTGTCTTTTTTGCCGACTTCACTGCACGATGCTAAAGGTAGAAAAAGGATTTCATTTTGCCCATCACAGTTTCCTCCTTCACCATACTGCTCTCTCTATATTAAATTCATTACACTTCTATTATTTGTATTTACAATAAACAGATTGTAACAAGGTCTCTGGTTTGGTTTACATAAACTTACATAAACAGCAACAAGAACTAGAGACAGCTACCAAACAGTACCAGAGTAGTCTCCAGGTACCAGGGGAGAAACAGTATTGATCATTGCTTAACGTTACAGTATTTCAGTAATTATTTGCATTTCTGCATCTACACATACAAGACAGTCTCTCTCGGAGTGATCGCTGATTTCAATAATCCATTCATACCAGCAGACACCTTTTATTTGGAATCCTAATAAATACAAAAAAAGCCCACCCAAACACCCCCACATGTAACTTCTGATAATGACACCATATTCTTGGACAAGAACCTGCAGAAGAAATGCATGGCCTTGCACAACAGAGACAAACAGAGTTTGCAAAGTAACTAGCAGTGTTATCTCTTTGTTTTTCCATGCCTGGATTATTCTTCCTGTTGTCCCTCTAAAGCCAGCTGCTGGGAGATACACAAGGAAGCAGCAGTGCTTGGTGACCCTCACCGGCAGCCAAAGAATTAGTCTGGTTGACGGAGCACGGCAAACCACTGTGCCAGCTGAAAAAAGCAGGCTATGGCATTTTTGGATTCTTTCACTGGGCTTTGGGAAGACAAAATCTCTTCCTTTCGCAAATCTGACTAGGAAGCTTAATTGATGTCCAAAGAGCCTTTACTGTACTGACATTTACTATGCTTAAGCTATAACCAAAGTCCTTTATAAATGGCCCAAATACTTATTAATGGTAACCGAGAGTATGCTGCAGAATGGACAACTGCAGGGACAGTGGGGACACAGGCAAGAAGATTCATGTGGCGTGATGCTGCTGTGATACCCACACTAGGCAGAAAGGCTGTCCAGTCTGTCTGTCAGAAGAGCAAAGTGGGACAGAGTATTTTTTGCAGAGCATGATTTGCAGTCACAGGGTGCAGAATGAGGTAGAGAGGGGTCAGGGAAATCCCTCAGCTGAGGTTAGGGGAGGTGTTAGTAGTCTGCAAACTCCCCACTAAGACAATACAAAGACTTAACCACCCCAACGGTGACCTTTATGTCTTTGTTTCCTTCTGTTTTGCTGTTGTGGCCCAAAAAGCAGAATTAGCAAGAACCATACAGCGCAAATCACGCTCCTTCTGCCAGTCACTAACAATCCTGGTTGTGTTGTTAAGCTGCCAACAAGCAAAAATGTATTACGGAAAAATGTTGCATTCTCCTGCTGCCATCACCCTTACCTACCTATTATTTATTCCACACTGCTCACACAGATGGAGTGATACATTTGAACAGGCTAAGACCCACTCTTTTCATCACACTCCTATCTTTTGCTTATTCACTCAAGCTATTTTATGAATGTAAAGAGAAAAGATCAAATACTAGGGACAGAGGGCACTCAGGACATGTCAGCTGAAGCTGGGAGCTGTGGCAGACAAAAATCTGAGAGGAATTTACACAGATCACAGAGAGTCCTTGATTGGTTAAATGATTCTAGTGACAGGTACACCTCTCAATGCTATCCAGGGGACAGTGATTACATTCCACAGGAATTTCTACAGCATTGTTTCTTTTTATTTATTTATCTGCTTTCCCCTCCCTCAAGTTTTTCAAAATGATCCATTTTCAAAATGGAAAACTGGATTTTCCTTTTGCCTTGGGTTATGGCAGCTCAGGAAACAGAACTGGGATGCTGAGGTATCTCTTCCATCTCATTCACTCAGGGAAGATGGCTTTTCGATAGCACCAAGCCATTCCAACTCAGGAATGGGATTGGAATCTGACCTTTTCACATTCCTGACCACTACACTAGCTAACAAGAGACAAAATATTTCCAGCTTTTACACTCCCAAAAGAGCCTCTGACACAAATTTTTCATCAAAAGAGAAGAATGGACTGTTTTATACAGACTTATCAACACTGTAACTTCTGAAAAGAGAGAAATGTTTATTTAAATATTTTAACCAACTTCAGCTGCCAATTCGTCTTCAGATATTCATTTTTTCCTTTTTCTTCTGCCTGGCTTATTAGAGACAGTTCAATGAAATGTCCACATAGCACACCACTGCCTTACTGATATTTTCAATAACCTATTAAAGCAGTTTTGCTTTTGTACACCACTGTTACGGATGTCACTTGGAGCTATCCCTATGACAAATGTATCTCTTATGAATTAAACCGTTTCCAGTCCATCAGCAGCTATTACTATAATAAATATTCTTTACAAAATTGATGACTTCCAGTGAAAGAATGATGCAAAATAAGCAGCAACTATAATCTGCTAAAGAAGCATTTCTGTACATCTTAGCTTGAAATGACATATTTTTTAAAAACAAAAAATAAAGATAGAATTACTATTCTTCCTAAAATTGCAAGAATTTAAGAGACAAAACAAACCATGTAGTACAAAGAAGATTAGAAAATGCTAGGATCATCAAGAACCCTGTGTAATTTAAAGGTAACTTCAAGATAGCCCTCAATCAAACCAAATATGCAGCCAGCAGGCCAATTCTTTCAAGTATTCATCCACAGGTAGTAATTTAAAAAACAATCACAGTGGTGAATAAAAGCTGTTATGATCTATGAAGTACAGCAAGGTGCCATTCAGGAGAGTTGTTTTCAATCATCCATCTCTCAAAGTGCCTTCTGGAATAAACTTTAAAATGCTGTCCCTTCCAAAGTCACATTTGAGGGAACAAGAAAAAAAATTGTACCATGATGTTTCTAGTATATTTAATAGTAACTTTAACCTTATACTGCAAATAATGTAGCCCTCACAAAGGTATCTTTAATAAACCAATCACTTCACCAAATTCCAAAATTCAAATTATTATAAGTACATGGTAACTCCAGGGTGTTGGAGATCTATATTGATATCAAACAGAGCAGAGCTGGTTTTTAAAGTGACAAAGAAATTTAATTTCTATATTTTTTCTTGTAGAATTGATAGCTACAGCAAATTGAAGCTTTAAATCTTTTTAGACACTACTGAAGTGAACAGTGGTTGAGTTACTTCCATTACGCTCCTAAACAGCACTTAAAGCCTCCAACTACCCTCATAATTCCCATTTTAGTCTCCTTGTCCCACAGCTACCTGATCATCTAATTAGTCCCTTAAAGGCACAGGTATTTGGGATTAAGGACTTCATGTTGGGTAGGGTAATAAGTACTTTGCTTCCATTTAATCAAAATACATCAACACTTCATTTTCCCAAAACTAGTATCTTTTTCCAAAATACGATGGCTAGTTAATTTGATGATCTAACACTGATGAAGCTGCATTTACCACCATATGCCTGGTAAAAAATGAAGGGAAGGAACATCTGGAGATCATCTGGTCCAACATACTGCCCCAATGCAGGACAAATCAGACCAGGTTGCTCTGAGTCATGCCCACAACCATTCAGGGCAACCTATTCTAGTGTTTGCCCACAAATCCCAGGCTACACTGCTAATTTTTTTTTTCTGATGCAGGAAATAATTGCCATTCCATTTGCAAGTATTTTTAAAGTTATTCCAGGATGCAGATTATATATTGGCCCATCAGTTTCAATATAATGAACAGTATTACTTCCATCATCAAGGCCACATGAAACCTTTCCTGGTATCTGAATGTTACTGTGTTCATCATCAATGCAACATCAGCTTTAAACATCTCTGCAGGTCTTAAACAGATGGGTACTTATCACACCTAAATAGAAAGATGGCATTCAGATAAAGTTCTAATACTAGCCATTTTAAAAAACTTCAGATACAATATTACAAAATAGCTATTTATGAGAGTTTATTCTCAAAAGATATGTTAGAAAGCTATTACCTCAATAAGGAATGACCTACTACCTCAATAAGTTCTGCCACAAGAAGGGTTCTTTAAACACTGTCATCCCTCAATGTCAGACACCTGCAGTGAAAGTGTTTCAAGAAGTTCAGGCAGCTGGATGAAGCTGCTTAACTAACTAGGACACCAGCCAAATTCAGAATAAAATGGAAAAATAATTAAATGGATTAAATGATTAATCATATATGTTGATTATGGGAACATTACTTCAGGGCATTTTTTAAAATTTGTTTTGTTGTCTTTGCTATTTCTTTTTTTAAATACTTTTTATACATTTTTTAAAATACTAGCCACATTAGGAACCACCATTTTGGCCAGAAAGAAGATACAGTAAAATTCTTCAGCAAAACATGGCTGGAAAAAAACTAAACAAACCATGAAATATCAAGTCTAGGAGGTTCTAAGGGTTTTGCATTAAAAATCCCTAACTATTCTACATTTGTCCTCCAAGCTCATTTTCTAGCCAAAATCTTGCCTAGAAAAATAAAGTTTTTATGTCTTTCATGTATGAACTAACAGGCCAGCCAGGTCCTGAATGCAAATCAGGAACCTGCTACAGCACAGAAGTCTGTGGCTCATTTTACATCATTGTAAGTCATGCTAGCAAGTGAGCCAGAACAACAACCACATAAGCAAACAAGAACAAAAGCAAGAACGGAAAACCAAAGTCCATAACACCATAATAATTTCTTTTGCAATCAGCAATTCATTCACATTCTACACCATAGAATCACTAATTAAGTTAACACAGCTGCTTAACCAACAACCCCTTAGCAAACCTCAAACTAAAGTTCACTATCTTTCTCTCCAAGAGTAGATATGAGAGCCAAGGGATTATCAGAAACAGAGACAAATCCCCCCACCCCCCAAAAAAACCAAACAAAAAAGAACATGCAGAGTTCAGAAACTGGAACATAACATCTGTTTACTGCATACTAGGTAATCCTGCATATTAAGCCTTACTTGCTGCAGTAGCAAACCACTGACTAAGCTAGGGTATTTGTATACTTTCCTGCATCCCATAATATCCCTAGTCATTTAAACACTATTTCAGGAATGTCCTATAGAGGCTTCACATGATTAGCCACATCCATAGCATTCTACTACTCACTGGAATGACTTCATTTCAAACATTGCAATACTCACACCATGACAGAAAGAGGTCTTTACTTCTTGTCAGATTGCTGCCTTGAATTGCATTCTCTTATGTATGCCCATTTAATCCTCAAGGCTTAAGCCACATATATTTTAAATATTTTATACTTCTATTCCAAATGAACCTTCCTCATGCTGTAGCCCACTAAAGCACCACCTCAGCCTGTCACTTCTGCACAAAACATAGCTGGGAACTGCAAAAGAATGTGGGAAATATGAAAAACTTTGACAAAACTCCTACTGACCAGCAATATCAAGGCATGAAAACACAGAAGACATTGATTTCTGGAGTTTCTACACATGTCTACATTCCAAACCAATTAATTAATTAATCAATCCATAAATTAAAGGGAACACTGAAACTTACTTCAGAAGGGTGAAATTGGTGAAATTCAAGTCAGACCCTCAGAGATCACATCATCTGAGGACTACCCCATTTTCTTAAACTTTCTCCAACACTACAGACATTCCAATGCCAGTTTTGTCAATTTGTCACTGTTCATTCTGGAATTTCATACTAAATGGTTTTGTGCCTTATACTCATACCATAACTTATTTTGCAAATCTTTCTGAGAGAAGTCCATAGCACACCAAACTAGAATTCATTTCCACTGTACAATTTCAGCCAAACTAAAATGTGGGGGCTAAGTGCAAGTCTTTGCACTTCACACTAGAAGTCTCAAGCAACAAAAGACCCAGAATACCATTTGGGTCAGATCCTGCACACAATAAAATTTTCCATTACTGGGAATGTAACTAAAATAAACCTCAGAAAAAATACAGCCACAAGTAACATTTTCGAGGTCATAATTTTGAATTTATCACAAATTACTGTACAAGATGATGACACATTAAGACAGCGCTAACAGAATGAACTGAGAAAGACCTGATTTTTTTCTTTTCTGTAACATGTGACTACACTGAATATATATTGTATAGGTCTTGGAAATAGGGGGGTCAGATTTGGATGGACAGTGGGCTTAAGTACACATGGGAGTATATTCCCAAGAGTATACATAAGCATAATTCTGTCTCATAGAGCCCTTAGGCAGACCCTGACTTGTGTCACAGTTTTAACAATAAATTAAGAACACAAGTAATGTGTTAATACATTTCTACTGAGAAAATGCTTCCTATATGAAATCTGAGCTCTTAAACTTCTGAAATCTCCTGAGTTTCTCACAGGATATCTGCCATCTCTCTTCAAAAATAATTAAAAAATAAAAGTACATTATTTCATGCTCTACCAAGAAACAATGTATACAGAGATACTTCAAGCTGGGTATTCACAGTGCAACCCAGGACAGACAAAATGTCTTAAAATTTAAATCACATCCCAAGTAACAACACACACATGACAACAGAAGTACACTTGAGTGGTGGATAATCTATGAAACAAAAATGTCGTTTAGCTCACAAGGAAACTTTGTATCACAAGCGTCTCTTATGAACCCATCAAAGGCTAAATCTAAGTCATAGAAGCTTCATAAGCAGTAGCGACCACAGACTATTTCACAGAAGCAAAGTCCATTAGATACCACTGTATGTTCTACTTTTCCCATTACCTTCCCAAAACTAAGAAGAACATCCAAATATTCCCTCTCTAGTTCATCTCCCAGCTGTTTCAGCCTTACTGCACTACAAACCTTTCTCCATTGACAACTTGTGTCTGCTGTGTACTTTGGGGAACAGAAGCCAAAACCAGCAATCCTCTGGTCAGGCTCTGCAGCAGTCAGGGTACAGTCAGAATGGTTCATGAACATGAATCAAACCACGGGATGAGACTGTAATCTTGCTAAATAACAGCATTTTAAAAATACACTTAATTGGCTAATAACAGTATTTCAAAAATCTACCACATAAATCAGAATCACATCTCTGTCTCTGACACAAACTGTTATTTAACCAACAAATTTTGCACAGAATTACTTCTAAGAGGAATTAAGAGTTTTCATAGAGATATTTTGTTAACGTTGGTGAAGAGGCGAAACGTTGTAAGTCTACATAGATGTTTTTTGCATAATCAAGAAAAAGTGCATTAAGAATGACAGGACTAGGCCTTGAATAAGAGTACTCCTTGTCTATCAGATCATCATGGCCTCTCATGAGACAGACACTTTGGGCCACACCACAGTTTTAACCATTGACAGTACTAGACAAAGGAAAAAACCCATCCCATTGTTTCCCCATTAAGAATAAATAAATGTCTTTCCCTGACAATTTTCTGCAGTCCATCACAGACAGTGAGCAATATTAAAATACCCACTTTTTTACCCAAAGTGGGTCATACCTCCTCTTCTGGAAGCATTAAGAGACGGACACAGCAAATACCCTGCCCAGAAGCACCCTAGAGAGTGACAGGCAGAAGAGACCAAAATTGTTCCTCCATAGAGTGATCCCAATAAATACACTGCCATGCAGCCATATGACAGGGGACACCTCTGCTTTGGTTAGATCCATCTTGACAAGACATAAGACATACGCCTGCCACATAGCTAAAAGGCAGGCGACATTCATCATGCACTGGGCATATTTTCTGCCATATGGCATGATGTGCTTGTACACAATTTCCAGATTATCAGAAGTTCATCTGCCACATGATTAAAAGCAGCCCCATTCTCAGGCAGACAATTCCCAGCTCCATGAGGGAGGTATGCTCTTATGAGTGAAGGGCCAGGCATTGAACCAGAGTAAGAATTCTTCACTGGTCAGATCTGTAAGCCTTAAAATAAGCTTACCTGGACAAGACTACAGTTTAGCACTTGAAAGTACTCTAAAAAGAAACAATAGGGTGTGTAAAGTACTACTCCTTCATTAACAACAGGAGAAAGTTGCTAATATAAAAAGTGTCCTCACAGAGTTTAGTTAAAATACAGATTCTTCTAGATCTTTCCCCCTATACCAAAAATAAAGAAAAATTGGTATTTCTAGACACTGAACGCATGATCACCAGATCAATGAGCATATTATGGAAGGCATTTCAGTAGGTTGTTCTTTTTGTTTTCCAAATAAAGATTGAAGTTTTATTTCACAAATTGAGAAAAACAAGACAGACATATCAAGGCAGGTCCAACCTGAAATACTGTATTGCACCAAGCGAGAGTATACAGAAGTTCGAGTCTGCTGTCCCAAGACAGTGTGTCTTTACATATCCACTCAATTACTTTGCATACAATATGTATTCAGATTTGATGAGATAAAGTTGCCTTTCTTCAAGTACAAACAGTATCCAAGTTCAAAGGACAGCATCTGATCTTGTTCTATAAGATGCAAATGATTGTTTCAAGTTGACAGAATAAACTGAGACTGCCTCTAGCCCACAAGTCCTAACCAACAGAAAAATTCCAAAAGCAAATTAGCTTTCTAAAAGTACACTTAAACAAAAGGGGAAAGGAATCTTTCCCCCAAGAAGCTCCTTTAAAAACAAGAGTCAGAGGTTGACTTCATCATGTAGGAACTTCAACATCATTAATGGTTTTGCACAGAAAAAGTCAATGGGAAGAGAACAGTATTCATCAATACCCAACATGTGCTATTTAAAAAGACCCAAACCCTACACCCACAATGCAAATCCCTTCAAATTACTCAAGAAACACAAAATGAAAACCATAACTACAGTATAACTCCCCTTTTCAGCCACTAGCCGCTCCTTCCAAATGAAAGACAAGTCACTCTCTCCATATAGATGATGACGTCAAATGCTTGAAGACAAATGTCTCCAGTTTGCTTCACACAGTAAAACATTAAAAGTCTTGAATTACACCATCATTCTGGTGAGACACTTCGTAGCAGGGCATAAAACACATTTCACGGATAATTAGGAACAAAATGCATCAAAGAATTTCTTATCTACTTTCATAAACAGTAAAAATTAGCTACTCATAAGCATATTGTCAACAGCAGCACATTCCCAAAAACCAGTTTCTAATTCTGCAACCATGCAATGACAAAATTTCTCTTCAAAATAAGCTTCAAAGCAATAAACATTTAAAAGGTCAGTAAAAAATTCTGCATCATAAAGGTTTCTTGGTGACAGAAAACATATTTAGGATCAGGAAATCTGTGACAGTTTTACTACTGGCTCACCCAGCAAATTTGAAGACAAAGACATGCACAAAAAAAAAATTGAGACATCCAACGAAAGAAACCTACGACAACAGTTCCATGGCAACTAGGATTGATCTGCATCTTGACAGCATCATTCTCCCCTTTTGCTCCCAGCTCTGGATTTGCCTCCTGGCTCACATCAGCATTA
The DNA here is from genome assembly GCA_013400735.1 of Pomatostomus ruficeps. Taxonomy (NCBI): domain Eukaryota; kingdom Metazoa; phylum Chordata; class Aves; order Passeriformes; family Timaliidae; genus Pomatostomus; species Pomatostomus ruficeps. Next base: position 11,831 of record VYZT01046990.1, read on the forward strand.
ATACCCAGTCAGTGACACAATATACTGATCCTGCTGAAAAACAACCCTAAAAACAAGGGGGTTCATCTTCCCCAAATCATCTCCTGGGGTCAGTTTTGGTGGCAGAAGGAGGACATGTAGGCAGAACCATGCCAGTCTGGACTCAGCAGGCTGCATTACACTCCTGGAATAGTTTTCTACTTCCCTTCCAGGTTGATTAAATTCGTAAGAACTTAAACACCACAGCATAATAATTATGGAATCTTAGAATACTTTCTACTCACGCCTTTCTGAAAGGGTATCACCATGGAAATATTATTGTATGTAAATATGTTTGTCCATTTTCAATCTTTTCCATTACTTCCAGAAGCATTAGTCCAGTTTTCAGTCATCTGTGTGATACATAAATTGTTAAATCACAAATACCTATAGCACTTTTTAAGGCTAAAAAGAAAAAACTAGCAAGAAGCCAAAACAAAACCTATTTCACAAAATTCAACTTATCTCTTGATATTACCAACATTAGTGAGTGGAAGTAGAGAAATCCTCTTATCTTATTCCAATAACATTAGTATCATGTTCAAAGCACAGAATTTTAACCAAACAGTTGAAGACTAGTTATTTAACTGAAAAAGATCAAGAACTCCTAATGCAATCTGTACAGATCTCTAAAGTTACAAATAATTTTTCATATTTGATCTATATATTGACTCTTGCTATTTTGCTTCACGAGTACAACTTCTCATTAAGTCTTATGTTGTGCATGGCAAGTCAAGATAGGTTTTAATGAAAATAGCTCTAGTAGGCAAGTACTGCAGACACAGGTCTGGACAAACCACAGCCTATACCACTTGTCCTACTTCGCATACCAGGTCACAGTTCTTGGCTGTGACCAGCAGTACACACTTTGCACACATAAGCAAATACTCTGCAGCATTTCCTGACTTGTTAACTTCCCATGCTCAGAGATGAAAGACACAGTGCAGCTCTATCACTTCCAGAGAACTAAATAATAAAAGTGTTATCTCTGAGTTACCATAGCCATTTTCACTAATGCTAAAATCAACAACACACAGCCCCATGCAAATGATAGACTGGTTAAAAAACCCAATCTGTATTTTAACACTGTCTGATGCTATCACAGCCATAGTAGCACTGCAATACTAGAATTCTACGTTACACTGGATAAACAAATGAAGATGCCAGAACTTCAGACACAGCTAGTCTCTCATTGCATGTTCAGTACTTGCATCACGGGTTTTATTTTCAATACGTATAGATCAATTAAGTAAAAGCCGTCCTCAACCTGTCACTGAAATCAGAATGAGATACTAGACAAGTTTCACAGGGAGCATGCACATTCCTGAGCAGACAAGGAGGCAGGAATACATTATGTGGAATTGGGGTAAAAACCAGCAAATGATACTACAGATGAAATAGAGGGAAAAAAGATATTTGAGGAAAAAAACACTTGTCCTATCTCACTACAGGATTATTGCAAGCTGTAAACCTTGAAGTTCCATCAAAGGATTCTCTACTAATTTTTCAAAAGAGCAAGTTGACCATTGGTTATTAAGGCTCAAATGTTATAAAGTATGCTGAAACAATCATTTAGCAGCTCCACGCCATCAAAAACATAAAAGCCTCACTCTCTCCTCAGTTACTAGCAAACAAGGGAAGATAGAAAAGGAATGAGAAATGATACGAGAAACCAATGATGGTTTGCCATTGAATTCCTTCTTAGCAAGCAGCAGCCTAAAGAAAGGCCTTATCAGGTAGTTGCTGTAGTGGTACCTCAAAACATTTTAGCAAAAGCATAGTATGAACTATTTCAAATGTACAAATGTATTTTTAAAAGATTTTAGTCCTCAGTGGAAAGCAAAGTGAGAACAGAAAGGATAGTTTTGTTTTCATAGCATCTCATTCCTTTCCACTGACAGGAGTGCAGACAGATTTAAATGAAGATCACTCACAGCTTCAGAATTTGTGATGTAGAACTCATTTTAGGCAAGCTATTAAAAAAAATAATCTGTTTTGAGTCAATGGTGATCAGCAGTGTGAATTGGACTATTTATTATGTAGAAACCAAGATATGAGAAGCCCTGAATTCATGGTAAGAAAACCAGGCATCATCCAACTGCTGAAAAATTCAGGTTACTGAGATTCCTATCTCCCATTTCACTCCTCCTTGGTGTCTTATTCTGGTGGTTCCACTAAGGAATACAACAAATGAGGCCTACTTAAATTGTGTTCAATGATGGAAAAAAAGAAAAATTTTCCTTTTCAAATTCCTGTCCTACCCCAAGCCCCTATTAATTAACAGGGAAAAAAAAAACCAAATCAATACCTTACCATAACTCAGTATCCCAAGAACTTCAAAGAATTTCAAGGGAACTTCAAAAAAAAGTATGCATTCCTCTAACCCTTTCTCCCCTTTTCATCTGCTTCACCCTCTTCAGTCCATAGTTGTCTCTTAGTATTTTTGTCAAGTAGTAGGAGGATACAATTGATCCTTTGGGCTATTTCCCTTCTTAAAGTAATCCAGTTCCAGAAGAACTGTCATGACCAGCAAGTTCTCAGTTTGCTGTAGCTTGAGGGAGTCATAAACAAAGAAATCACGTCTATATATTTAGTGAGTGAAAATGTTGCTACAACTCTCACCTTCTTGCCTTTATGTTTCTCTTTCTCATTCTATATCTTAAAGTGCCCTCTCTTTTGGGCCACCAACCTTCAAAACAAATCAGTACAGAACAGTAAGTGTTTGGAGAGAAAAATCACTGTTGAACAGTGCAAAACATTAAAAACCCCTGAGCTTCCACAACATTCCTAAAACACAAACTAAGTCACGACTGCCCTTGAAAGTGTGAGATTCTCTAACATCACTGGGATTGTTCAGATACATAATGTGGGCAAAACTGAAAACTGAGTCCCAAGCCTGAAGCTGTCGTAAGTTTTTTTTCCCACAGATGTATGCAAGGCTATAATTATATTAACAGACCCGCAACATCTGAGCATGTATTATCATAAATACATGTATTATCAAAACAGTCTAGAAAACATGAGAAATATTTAAAAAACCCAACAACCACAATTTTCCAAGAAGCTTTCAAATACGGCATTTTCAACTGCCCTCTTATTCCTAGATGTGAATATTTTAAACCAGTAACAAAGAAGTTCCTAACTGTGCTCAAAAACACCTGACAATTTACAAGCATATGGCTAATGTTTCACAGCACTAGTCTTCAGTATTTGTATCTTCTAAATAAAAGAGGATAAAAGTTATTTTAAAACATCAAGCATGACTTTTCTATGTAATCATCCAGGGAATGCAGTGTAACAGCATCAGAAGGAATACTGTCCCTAAAAACTTATCTATTTTACACTTGCTTTACCAATGAAACATTTTAGAAGCCTGTGTACTGTAATATTCCACAGGTACATCATGAAAACTGTATGATCTCTATGAGAGAAAATACTTGGGAAAAAAAAAGTCCTGAAGTACCATCAGACAATGCCACATGTTTTCAGTCATTTTTTAGAATCAGTTACCCTCATTTTGACAATTTAATATAAGTTTTAGAAACAGCATGAATCCAGATTTTATTACACTGACAAACTTCGAAAATCACTTTTCAATTTTTCTGACAGCAAGCCCAAATTATGTCCTGTATAGTTTCCAAATGTATATTCTCTGGAATACGTAGAAGATAAAACTGAATCTAAAGCTAAATCATTACAAGACTTCCATTAATTTCTTATTAGTTTTTCCAAAACAGATCACCAATATAAATACAGACTGCAAATAGAGATATTGTAAATACAAATACTGCAAGTTGTACATCGAATGGGCTTGTCAGTTTCTCTTCTGTGCAGGCAATTCAGCTTCACAGTTGAGTCGTGCACACTAAAGCATGGATTCTCTTAAGTAGCTGGGGCAAAATCCCTTTTTGTTTGTTTTGCATGACTGACACAGGTTAACAATTACTTCAAACACTACTCTTCTGAAAAAGGTCTTTATAATCTGTAATGAGAACTAAGGAAGTAAAGTCTCAGGACTTGGTTTCCTTTTCACCAGTAAGATATTAATGAAACAATATCTATCCTATCCCTATAGGATGGCAAACACACAAGTGTTATGTCACTGTCTACTCTGTTAATGAGAGGGAAGACACAAATTTTACCATAAAGTATGAATACTCTTGAACTTTTCGGGACTACAGAATGTATCAAAAAAATTAAATTGGTAATATACTCATTGACCCAGTATTACAAGTACACTCCATGTCACATTTTGCTTTACCTCAATCATACTATCTTCTATTCTGCTTTGAAAACACACATTTAAGGTCTAAAACTAAACAAAACTTCATATCCACTATTTCTAGAGACAGTAAAGCCAGAAGTTTTATACTGCCTGCATTTAAAAAAAAAATCACCCAAGAAGGCAAGGTGTAATAAATAGCATTGCCCTGTATACCTTATACTCACTAATATTTACAAGGTAATTAACATGCTGTGAAGTACAGAGGAATTTAAGCATGAAGTTTGCCACTACTGGAATTTGCTGTTATAGCAAGTAAGACTGAGCAGTAAGCCTTACACAGCACATGATGCTTGTCAAAACTTCCCTCTGCAACTTGCAGTCAGCAAGCTTCGTCACTACCTTTTCTAAGTTCACGTGAGAAATATAAACCAAGGCCTTCATTTATAATTCAGTGCTGCTTGTTTCATAAATGTATAATGTCTTTTAGAAGTTTTTTTTATTTATAAGACGACTGCACTGGTTTCAATTGTAACATAATACTTCATAATATGCACGAAGTTTTGGGGTTTAATTACTTTTCAGCACCACTTGGACAAAATATATGTTTTGCAACAGGTATCTTGTGCGCCTGGGATCCAGCTACTAAAAACAGCCATTGAGGCCAACCCACGGAGCCAGCATCCCTGTCCAGCCGGCAGACCCGCCCCGGGACTCGGGGCGAACAGCCTCTGCAGGGTCCCCGCTCGCTGAAGCACTTCCACAGTCGTTTCACAGGGCTCAGCCCCGGGAGGCTGACGCGCCGGGCTCCGGCTGGCGGGGCTGAGCGGATTTGGGCTGTCTGAGGCCTAGCGAGCGCACGAGGCCTCCGGCAGCCCCGGCTCCTTCCCCGGGAGCGCCGCACACCGCTCCCGGCGGGCCGGACAGCGGGGGCACACCGGAGGGCCACGCACCCGGGATGCTCTGCCGGCCAGGAGGGGCGAGGCGGCCCCGCTCCGCGGCGCCCGGGGCAGAGGGAGGGCGAAGAGCCAACGCCTCCAGTCTGGGAGGGGCTCGCAAACTTTGGTACCTGTCGGGAAGTCCCCAAACGCCAGCGATCCCCGGCCGCTCCGGGAGGAACTCTACAGGCTTCTCCCTCCCTCCCTCCCTCCCCGCCCCAACACCAACTCATGGGCTTAAGAAACAAGGCTGTACCCGTGCCGGGCGCAAGGGGGGCACGGTGTGCTTGGCTGCAAGCAGGGGCTTCTCCTGCCCCCCGCTCCCCGTCCCGAGAAGGGACCCTCCGG
>VYZT01046990.1:17632-45251 GCA_013400735.1 Pomatostomus ruficeps
GGCGGAGCCCAGCTGCCGTCTGGGCGCGGGGAGCCCGGCTGAGCCCCGGGCGGCCGCGGCCGCCGCTCATTAGCATGAGATTAGCATCCATCTCATCTGCATGCACATTCCTCCCGCCGCATTCCTCAGGGTTAACCCTGGCCGCGCTGCCCGCTGGGCCGGGCCGGGCCGGGCAGGCCCCGGGCGCGGATCCGGCACGGGAAGCGTCCAGCGAGGCAGCGTGCGAGGCAGGACGGCGGGCAGGAGCGGGGGAAAGGCTGCGAGAGGGGCCCGCCTGCTTCCATCGAGCTTTACCCGGGGGCTCGGCCGGCGTGGGGGCAGGAGACAACCCCCCGCGGGGGACGGGCGCTCCCGGGTGCGTCCCCGCAACCTGGCGGGGCCGGGAGCCCCGCGGTCACCGCCGCCCCGCAGGGGACGGCAGCGCCCTGGCATGACGGACGCCGGCGCGTCCCATGCTTTGTCTGCAAACTTGCCGCGGCCCTGCATCGGGTGGCGCAGGAGACTTTGTCGCGGGGCATGTCCTGGCCCTGGGAGCGCGGGGAACGTGCCCCGGGAAAAGGCAGCTTTGCGACTGCCTCCATGCCCTGAGTCGGGGCGGTGTCCTGTTCCCTCTCCCAGCCGATCAGGTCCTGGTAACCTCCCTTCACATCCTTGTGAACTCTCGCTAAACTTCAGGGTTCCTAAAAGGGACCTTGATATTTAAAATACTTGAATTCAAAATTTAAATACAAATGGGAACCCCTCTTTAACCATGGAAGTACCTAAACTTAGTGTCTTTGGTTTTGTTTTTGTATGTTTGTTGGGTTTGGGGTTTTTTTAACGGAAGCATCAGTGAAGAATAGATGTACGCCGTGTGTGCCCTGGACTGTTGTGGCCTGAAAAGCAAGCAGGTAAGTCGCATTAAGTATAGAAACCAGGTGTGAGTTACTGAGTGTTTATATCTCATTTACCACAGGAGAAGAGTACCCCAGGCTGGTTACCATGGTTCAGTTGATAGAAGGTAACTTAATAAGCTCTATTAATTTGCATGTGTATCTGATTCCCAAGATCTGGCACCAGAAGTAGAGCATCTATGGGGGGGAATATGACTCTTTGGTTTAGCAGCTAGGATTCCTAGGTAACTCAAGTCCCTGTTTCCTAGAATGTTTTATATCTTTTAATTTAAAGTTAGTGGTTTTAGGTAATAAGATTTTCCTGGGAGAGGAAGTCTCAAACCCAGAGCTGTCCCTTTTTTTAAGTCTATTTGTCTTCTCCATTATAGCTTTCTAGTATTCAGCTCTATGAATTATTCTTCTGAGACAATTTACACTTACTAAGTACTGGACTTGTTCTGTGCATAACAAGTTTTTGGTTTCCACTTCAGAGGCCACATATCTGACAAGTCAGAAATAACTAATTTACAGCTATCTAAGTCCTACTATTGGATCTGCTCCTGTCAGGGTTTGCGATACTTTTTTGTTTGTTTGTTTGTTTGTTTGTTTGTTTGTCTGTCTGTCTTAGAATTTTCCCCCATTCTAGTTGCTAGGGGGTGATAATGGGCAAGTGATTAGTTGCTGGGAGGCCATAATGGGTGGGTGATTAAGAAAAGACAAAGAGTTGGCTCTGAGATGGGTGCAGCTGGTTAGCCCTTATCTAAGGTTCCCTGATATCTGAGATTTCCCCCTCAGAGGGGGACAGAGATACTGGGGGACTGGGACTAGTTAAAAAGAGCCAAGCACAGCTGGACGGTACCTTCTTTGCTCCTGGACACTGAGAGGAGAGGGAGAGAGACTGCTTGGAGCTCCAGGAAGATTCTTCCTCCACTGTGGGCTTCTGTTTTCAGCTGCGTGTTTCTACCAACTCTCCACCGTCCACTCCAGTGTCTTGAGGGAAGGAAACTCGGGATCCCTGAGCCCCCTTTCCCCTCTCAGGGGAGTCATCGCATCCTCCCTGCGGACCGGGAACACCAGTGCCCCTGCCGGCTGTGACCGTGACTGCACCAAAGGGGAATTGCCAACAGAGCGGGGAGAGACTGTCCGTGGGTTTATCTGTTCTTATTTGTTGTGGTTACCATTGTTGTTGTTTTGTCTGTCCCATTATATATATATAAATATATTAGTGAAGGACTGTTATTCCTCTTTTCTCATATCATTGCCTGAAAGCCGCTTGATTTCAAAATTTGGAGGGAAGGGGGTTACATTTTCCTATTCTAAAGGAGGCTTCTGCCTTCTTTAGCAAATACCTGTCTTTGAAACCAAGACAGCTCCTAAATAGAAAGATGTACCAGCAAGATATTATTTTAATTTAGCTAATTGCCAGCTAACACAGATAAGATCTGTATTATTTTAGTCATTCTGCTTATTTTATTCTGCAGCCTTGTCTCCCAATGACCCATATGCCTCCCTCTTTCAGACTCTCTTGAAGATTTTGATGTCTGTTGTATTTAGGTAACATGCAGTGAACCTACATACATGAAGCAAGGTCCTGGTAGTTAACAATGGAGAAAAACTGAGCTGTCCTAACTTCTGGATATCCATAAGAGTTAAGCCAGTTAGGGAGTGCAACAGGATCATTGCCTATTAAAGAGATTAAAGCGACAGCATTTGTTTTCATTGAGAATATTAAATCTCAATGAGCTGATTGGTTTATAAGGGCCAGTTTTCCTGTCCATCAGTTTCAAAAAATTCCCATTTTTACTAAGCTTTTAATTTGTGTCCTTTTAAACAGTCTACTCAATTTTATAATTTGTTTGTAGGTGTCATCCTACAGTGAGAAACTACATGTGGCAGTTGTGAGACAGGATAAACTGAATTTCCTTTTCCCTTTTAAAGTTCAGTTTGTGTTATCAATAAGACATTTTGTTATGCAAGTTAATAGAAAGCTATAGAGGATATGCTTTTCTTTCTGAAACCAGCTGCCAATTACTTATATTTGGCATTAACCAGGAGCTTTTATAACAATACAGCTTTTTTCATCTTGAAAAATCAGGCCTGTTATTCTGCAGCACTCCTGTACTTCTAGTCCCTAAATAATCCACACAAAAGAAAGCATAAGATTACAAAATCTGTAATACCAAGACAAAACTGAAACATCATTTGTGTCAATACTTCCTCTGAAGGTAGTCATGGTAACTCAGGTATTACTCAGGAGGTAATACTCAGTTCCTACTCTCTGTCACCACCAAGGCAGCCAGACCCACATCTTTGATTATTGGTCAGGTGGGATCCGCATGGATGTGGATCTGATTTATAACCATCTTATAACCAGTGTAATACTTCTCATCAGAAGACATCAATATTTTAGTTTGCACAAATAAATGGAAACTGTGGCTCTTACATTTTGCAAATAAATACACTAAAGTCACTGCATAATTGTCTGATTTTTGTATATATGCTTATGTGTCGATATACAGCTGTGCTTACACTGAAATATAAACTGCTGCATGGTGTTAGGCTCTCCCCTTCCTCCCTCTATTTTCCATTGCTTGAGTACGTCATTATGTTTGCATCCATAGTTAGAGTCTATTGTCCAGAATGCCAGTTTAGGACTACTTAGGCATGACAGTATTTGAAGTCAGATGGACAAAAAGTAGGTGTTATTTATGTAAATAGACCTTTAAAATTGCCAGTGAGAACATGCGGCTTTTTGAAGGTAGTTTTTTAAGTATACCGCCTGGATCTCAACTGATAACCTGCCTAGCATGTTGTGCTGACATTGTCAGCTGACAGCATACCACAGATTGTTTGGCTTAATTGTGTAAGACAGCATAGTTCAAAAGATGTAAATGTGCTTTATTCAAAGCACAGAAGGGTGCATATGAAGGAGGTGTCCAAAAGCACGGAACAATGTAGCTATGGCATGACTTAAGTATCTATCAGTAAGCGTGATAAATAAGGTGTAATCAAGGAAAAGGAACTCATCATTCCCATCTTTTGGTTTGCATATGCATATTTAACTGGCCTGAAGAAATTCCTGTGCTAAGTAGGACATAGTTAAAGGAACAAGCTAAGGGGTATTAGAATCATAACTATTTTGTGTCAGCTAGAAAAAGAAAAAATGTCTATGTGAAAACTCAGAACACAAGTGTAGAAAGGAAGTCTTCAAAGGCATATAGTTGTATCCCGTCACCTAACAAGAAACATACCCACTCTAGTCTTTACTAATGTAGTTTATCTCCTGATACTCTGCTTGCTTCTTCTTTCACAGTAAGTCTGTTCCTGAGACTGACTCTGATTGAAAAAGGTGTGTTTGTACCTTGTCCTTCCCTAATGGGAGATTCCCTACTAGAGTGTTGTCCCTGGTGAAATGTACAGCTGTTACAGCTCTAACTTACACTATCCACAAATGGCTCTGAAGTGGGAGCTGCAGCAGTCTCCCTGAAAATCTCCATAGTTCACCTTTTACTGCTTGCACACAGAATTTGAGTACAGAATGAATTATGAAGTATGGTAACTTAATTTCTAGAAGCATCTGACAAAAATGTTTGAAAATATATATTGGTTATGTTGGGGATTTTTTTAAACACTTAAACTCCAAATACGTACAATGAGTCTGACTTCTGTCACATGTAGCTACTGTAGAACTCTAAAAAATAATCAGTATTTTCAACATTATAAATATTTGTTTATTTAACAACAGTGAATTTTATCTGACAGCTATGTTTTCAAAGAAAAAAGCACACACCAAAAGTTCTCCCTTATGCAGTGAGATTTTTAGTTTTAAAAAGTGTTTTAAAAGTTCTGTAAAGAAAAACTGTGTACATGCACGAGGGAGGAAAGGAAGAGGAGTGCTGCTTTTACTGTTGTCAGCTTCTGATGCATGTATACATCTGAGAGTAAAAGATCTTTGAATAATATTGTTTCTGGTTGAATTTATGATGAAGCTCTGCAGAATTGATGGAGCCAGATAATGTTTATGCTCATCCAGCTTTTCTTGTTATTCCAAAGCTTGCTCTCTCCACTTACATCCAGTTGGACAGCTTGCTGCTTAGACAGTTCTACAAAGATTTCCCAGAGTATCAATGTAAAAAGATTATACCAGGTCTGCCTCGAATTAATATATACTAGCTTTTTTTTTCCCAGAATTTTGGCCTCTTTTTTTTTTTTTTTTTTTTGCTTTCAGGCATGCAAAGGAGAAAGTACTGAGCAATTACATGTTTTGAGTCAAGATGTACTATAAATCTGAAAGTAAGCGCAGAGAATGATTTTACATTATTGTTAGTCTGATTAAAAGTTTAGAGTAGAAAATGAAAAGTTTAGAATAGAAATGATGTGATATGAGCTTTGCCTCAAAGTTAGCTATGGAAATATGAGCAATGTTTTCATGGTAAAATCTTCTCAAACTCACCCCAAGCCACTCATTAAACTGACTTAGTATTCAATTCTGTTAAGTCTGATTCATACTGCTGAAATTTCTGTGGACAAAGGAAAAAGAAGATGGAGAATTTTGGTTGTTCCAAAACCCCTAGGACTGATGAGGTCCAAATTAGTGTCTGATGCATATTGCCAAAAAATTCCTTATGCAGTCTTGGTATTACATCTCCCATAGTAACAGTCTCGCTGTATTTTTTGTGTATTTCTGATACTTGTACTCACATTTAGGTTTCCTACATTTCATCATATCTATGGAATTACACTGTCTATTCGCTGTTGCCTGATGGCTTTGGAAAACCACAAAGCATGGCTGGTTAGCCAGGAAGGTTCCAAAGAGCCTGGTCTGGTCTTTTGGCCGCATGTATGAAGAAAGCCGGCCAGCAATAGAGGGTTACTGCTTATTGGCATGAAGGGAAGAATGGAGGAATTTCTCAGTAACAGCTCCTTTGGCAGTGAACAGCAGTTAATTTCTTCAAGTATTTAAGATGTTTTATCAACTAGTATTCAAGTTCACAGGTTTACAGAGCTAATGCTTTTAACAGTCCCTCTCTGCTGGTGCAAGGAGGAAGTGCTCCCACCACAGCCAGAGGAAAGCACTTTGTGTATGTCCGCTGTGTTGTATCTAAGGGGGGAAGCAGATGAAACATGAAAAGCAATGTTTTAGCAGTAGCATCCTGAAATACATTTCTTCTCTGTGTCATCCATGTACTTTCAGAAACACCGTGCAGTGAAAATAGACTGGACTAATATATTTAGTCCGTCTGACTGATGGAGAGGCTTAGGGAACCTTTCTTCTAACAAATGAAAAATTGAATTTTAAATGAAAAGAAGTATGGACTTGCCAAACTCTAATATGAAAAAAGTGCTTCTTTTCTGCTTTACCCACTTTTCATCTCTTCTTTCCCCTCAAAAAATAAAATTTCTTTGCATGAATCCGAAGTATTTTGATGACTGGCCTAAACAACAACAAAGGAACCTCAATCCTATCTTATTGCTAAGTGAGGCTAAAAACCATGCTGCAAAAATAAAATCAATCTGTGCAAATTTATAGCAAAAATGGGACTGATGCATCAATACCAAGATTTAGCACTTCTAGACTGCTAGAGATGTTACTGAATTGTATTAATCATTCCATGGCAATTTTCATTCTAGTCTGGTTACCCAAAATCCTTTTTGGAGGATTGAAACAGTTTGAAGAACACAGCATGATATTGTTATGTCCACTTTTCAGTGGACATCAAAAAAAGATTTGTGTTAAGTGACGTGATGGCGTAAAAAATACCTATATGAAATAGGATAGGTATTAGAATGTTGGGTGCTTTCAGCTCCTGAACTGAATCTATTGAACTGAATTGTGTCATTTTTATTATTTCAGTATGTGGTCTCAGAAATGCTTGGGATAAGCTTTCTTATCACAATGAGAACATTATAATTCATACAAAAATTCCTATTTTTTAGTATTTTATTCTCAGGTAAAAGAGTACAGAAGTTATCAATTCCATATGGTCAAGCATGTTTTATGAAATGCTTGTGTCCACATATAAGACACATGACAGTATTTCGGCAGTTCTCTACTTTGAATTTCTTTGTGGAAAAACGTAACTAAAGCATAAATTCTAGTTAGCTGTACTTGTGTGTTCATAAATGAAACACACTAATGAAGAAACAGCCTCCAACAGCATGAAAAGATTACACTGAACAAGAATTCCAAAAATATTTTGAATCTAGGCAAAATCTGCAATATTTAAGTATTAAATAATACATAATCCTTGGAGTATGACATGTCAAAGTGGTTGCTGATAATCAGCTGTTCTGTAAAGGCGAAAGCAAAAGGATATATAGTTGATGCTTATACCAAAGGAATCACAGGATTACGAGATGATGGAGGTTGGAAGGCTGTCATCTGGAGGTCATCCTGTTCAACCTGATTGCACAGGGCCACCTAGAGACAATTGCCCAGGATCATGTTTAGGCATTTTTTTAAGTATCTCCAAGGATGGAGGTTCCCCAGCCTCTCAGGGAGGAGCCTGCTCCACTGCTTGGTCACCCTCACAGGAAAAAGGTGTTTCATGATGTTCAGAGGGAAACTCCTTGTCTTAGTTTATGCCCATTGCCTCATCCTGTCACTGACACCACTGAAAAGAGCCTGGCTCCACCTTCTTTGCATCCTCCTTTCAGGTATTTACATATATTCATGAGATACAAATGAGCCTTCTCTTCACCAGGCTCAAGAGTCCCACTCACTCAGCCTTTACTGATATGTGAGGTACTCCAGTCCCTTAATCATCCTTGTGTGGTGCTTTGCTGGACTCTTGCAAGGGAAGCCCAGACTTGGACCCAGCATGCCAGGTGTGGCCTCACCAGTGCTGAGTAGAGGACAAGGATCACCTTCCTCGATCACCTTGTATCACCAGGGATCGCCTTGGGCTGGAGCGTGTACTGGTGCACGAGGTTATTCCTCCCCAGGTACAGGACCTTGCATTCTTTTTGTTGAACTTTATGAGATTCCCATTTGCCCATTTCTCTGCATCTTTAAAAGGTACAAAAGCTTGCTACGTAATTCAAACCTACCAAACCTAAGAAACTACTGAACTGCAAATTGGCTTCTTGAACTATAGGCCGGAAGTGCCCCTGGAAGTGACTGTATGTTTGGAATCAGTGGTTCTTTGCCTTTAGTCTCAGTAGACAATCAGAACAAGTGATAAACTGTCTCAAGATTGTGGTCTCTGCAGCTGTCAGTGGTGGTGTGGACATCATCACTCATAAAAGACCTTGGTTCTTCTACAGAAGCATTAATATATGCCTGTACAACTCAATTTGCCACCTTCAGCAATTGAAACAAATCAAAGTAGGGGGCGTTAATATAAAGAAGAAAAATGGTGTTTTCAAATACTAGTTTAGAAACTCTCTGGTCACTTAACATTGACACCTTTTTTCCCACATGTGAATGTGAAAGAAGCATAATACTCTTATGCAGCAGCATGCTTCCCACTCTAGGAAAACAGAAACAATAAGTTTGGGCATTTCTTTTAGATTGCAGAATTAAGCCTTGCACCCCAAGGAAAGAAAGTGGAGTGTCTCTTCAAAATACAGAACGAGGTACAGCTTCTGTCTAGTTTCACCCCCTATAATTAAACAAAGATTCATGGTAATTTTTGATATACCACTGATGATTTCTGTGCTCCCCAGTGTCTACTCTCATATATGCCAACCTTGTTGCTCCCTTCTCTGGAGGATCCCCACACCCCCACTTCTTGGAAGAGCCTTGTAAGTGGCTGTAGTCTCTGTCTACCTGTTGCTGTGCACAGGTGGCAAAGGACCGTGCTGCCAACAGTGACGTCTGCTGTTAGTCGGTGGCTAGGGTTGCCATTCAAACCGTTCCATTCAGCCAGAAAAATAGGGTCAAAGCTAAAACAGGAGTGCTTAGCCTGAGTTCTGCTTGGGAAGGACTATGAGTGAAGGGGAATACGCTGCACGTCCTGCAATGGCCTCAAAACAGCACTGATAGGCACACTAGCAGTGAGAGGTGGAAGAAGACTGTGATTCCATGGGGTTCAAGAAGTGTTTGGACAATGCTTTCAGATGCATGATGTGATTTATGGGGTTGTCCTGTGCAGGGCCAGGAACTGGAGTCGATGATCTGTGTGAGCCCCTTCCTACTCAGCTTCTTCTATGACTCCAAGAAGCAGCAACTGGAGATTGAGGGTTGTCAACACCCTTCCATTGGTGTGCCTTTTACAGTATTTTCAGGGAACGAGCTGTTCTCAAGCTACATGTAACATCACTAATCACAGGTGCCAAAATGCTGTTAAGAGAAAACAAAGATCTGTCTGATTAAAACCAGATTTTTTAAATTTTAGATGGTTTTCATAGATCATGGGCAACCTAACACAAACTTTTGTTTTATTTTGGGAAGAGGAGACAAAGAAATACCCTGAGGCAAGGAAGAAGATAATGAGTTTATGAAAAGAGATGTTCATGAATCAAGTAAATCCTTAAATCATATTTCAGAAAACAAAAAATCACAAAAATAACATTATAAAAATCTCAAAAGCACATATATGCACATTTTGTGTCCATAATACCACATGAAAGAGCTTTTATGTATTTATCTTTAAGAGGTCTTTTTTGATATATCAACATACATGAAGAAAAACTGAAAATAAATAATTTTCACTGTAGTGAGCTTACAGTGATGCTCCTGCCCATTATCCTGTAAGGCAAGAAAGAAAAAGTAGTGATACACTGCCTTTTAATGCAGCAGAGTTTAACCTCCATTCACAGTGTTCCACATCTGTGGAATATACTTCTCCAGCAGTCTCATTTTAATAATATATTCTAATCCATTAAACTCACTCTGGTGAGATTGCAATGAACCGTGACATTTCCAAATCAAAATAAAAGAAAAACAAACAGACTGCAGAGCTAAAATTCTTTTTCATAACCTTTCACTTATTTACAGAGGATTCATATGTTTAAATACACAAAACCATCATGATGGAATAATTACAATGTTTTGTCATGTCATATTTTTTAAAACCATGTCGAATACTGAACTGAAGGACCTGCAGAAAATGAAGAAATAGCAAAAGAAAATACAGCCAAAGCCAAGTTGTGATGGATGAAAGACAAAGTGTAAATGAGCATGTCAAACCTTTCTCTGCTGTTGTACCTGACAGTTGATACTTCTCCAGCACCAAGTGGTGTCCTGTTAGTTCGATGATTTCAATTCTTAACCTGATCCCATATTCCAAATGGCATCCAGCCTGGGTACAGGACAAACAATGTCAGTTCCATGGTATGACAGGGCTTCTTCCCCTCTACAAAGCCTTGCTTTTCCTCGCCAGTGCTGGGATATAATCTACATGGATTGTTACACATTATTTCTGAAATGTGAGGTTATCTCAATGTGTAGTTAGGCTTATTCATATTTTTAATGTGTACCTATGTAAGCAAATCGTTCTGGGACAAGTCACAGGAGCAGACTTGAAAGCAAACATGTAGCAAGTAGGAAGAAAACCACATTGCTAAACTAAGCAAGGATAATGGAATACCAAACCAAATAGGAAGGTTGCCTTCAAATTATTCCAGGAAACTCAACAGCTGAATGTTAGTAACTGTTGATTTTTTAATTGAAGCAAATCAAGCAGAGGATTTTGCATCCTAAAACATCCATAGATTTTAATTTATATATACCAGAATTAAGCATAGCTGTAGCATTTCCAGCTCAGAATTCTTCAGTGTTATGTTTTATCAAATGTGTTTAAATCTCATCCTGAAAAAGTGGAAATGAATATTTCTATTTTGCAAGTGTACATAATATGATCAAACAACTTCTTAATCTCTGGTAAGTTTTCCCTGTAAAGCCCACTTCCCAGTCACTTAATAATTTTCATTTCTCTCTTCTGACTCCAATTAAAGGAGCTCTCTTCCCTTTGTAATGTCAGAACTAACTCCCCATCAGTAGTCACACTAATGCCAGATACAGAGATAGGAAGCATCTGTCCACCTCTGCTACAGTTTCCATTTTATTTTTGCTGTAGACTGGATTAACTCCTGCTACAGCACCTCCTTGGGATGAACTTGTGTCAGAGAATTGCTGCTGGGGCTAATGCTCTTCTTATGAGACAAGTTCCCAGGACTAAGGGCACTCTCCTCTACTGATAACCTGCACACTTCTTCTCTAGATAACACAATTTCTTTTTCCTATTGAACCCCTATTGTTTACTTTTGGCATCATGTTGCAAAGCTCAGCCCATTCCAGTGCCGTCTCCCACTTTTTCACAATTTATTGTCAGAACAGGAAGTATTTTATTAATATAATTTATTAATATTTAATGTGCCTTTTGCCCAGCTACAAGATAGGAGGTCTTGGCCATGTCTGCCTTTTTTTTCTACATTATGTCTAATTCTGTTGTTGCTATCCATGAATGGAACAATACCTCTTGTGATACCAAAATGTGAAAAACTAAACTGCATGAAGTCAAAATACAGGACTCAAACCAGACCTGTATTTTTGAGCTCTGATGCCATCAGAATTATTCTGAGGAAGCTAACATATATTTTAAGGTTTTCCAAGCAAGGCTTTGTATACACCTTTATTTTACTTGAGTCCATTTTGATTTAATTGATGTAGCATTAAAAATAATTTTTAAAAAGTATTCTTATTATTTTTTCCCAATTTTAGTATAATCTTAATACCATCCATTTATCTTAAAATCCATAAACTTTCTCCAGAAAGGCCCCATAATTTTCTATTATTTTTTAAAAATAAGAGCTAATGGTTATAGTTATAACAAGAACATCATTAAGACCTTACTTCAGCCCTACTGATCTGGCTTTATGGCATTGACACTTTATTTCACAATGTGTAATTTTTGACTAATCACAAAACAATTTGGACTGTTTATTAGTTAGTCTAGAATTGTTTTGTAAAGATATAATAACTTTTGGTTTATAAAGTAAATTTGCAACCCAAGAAAACACACACAAAACCCCCTGGGCTTAGAGAAATTCAATAATCCTGAGTTTCTTTTGCTGAGGGCCTCTTTAACATTTTGGCAAATCTCCTGGACACTTTTAACTTCCCATCTACTCCTAGATGGCACTTCCTGTCCCTGGTCCTGAACCCTGTCTCCTTTCCAGAAAATCTCAGTCATCTTTCCTTCAGGGACAGCTTGACAAATCGATGCAGGATAAAGGTTTAACATTCCTGCTCTGACTCCTCATCTGCCTGGAAGAGCTATAGTAAGAGCACAGAAATGGACATAACCCTTTACTGTACCATACTATCTTCTGGACATGCTTCTGCCAAATGAAGTTGGGATTTATGGCTCAAATTAATGAACACATGCTACCACCTTCCCCAGGGGTGTTTCAGTGTTTTGGAGCCACTAGTCTGTGGCATTGGAAAGCAGCAGAACCCTTGGTTTCTGTAGGAGCAATGCCTGGACCTCTCCTTCCTGCTGACAGCACTAGGAACAGCAAGAGTTTTGTCTCCTGGACCATAGAAACGGGCCCCAGCAACCAGGCTGCATTGCTCCACCGAACGGGTCTGGCTGACTGCATCCTTATCCTCCCACAATCAGCAGGGCTTTAAGTAGGGAGGATTCTGCCACACTTCTCTCTCAGCAAAGCAGACTAAGAGGACTTCCCTTATGGCTCAAGGTTTCTGAGTTTCTACAGCCACAGGCAGACATTACAACAGGGATTAAGCATATCGTGATCTACTTTCAAATTTCTTTTCAAACCACTAGCCCAGGTACTTGAGAAATACTGATCAGTATCTGATAATTTTGAAATAATAGTAATAGTAATAGTAATAATATAATATAGTCGTTTGGAAGGCTCTACAAGAAAGCTTATGTCTAAAATGTATGTAGGAAAGGGATCAGTCAGAACCAATTATGTTAATACATTAATTGTTATACTCAATAAATCAACATCATCATTATTATTATTATTATTATTATTATTCCCAAGTTTATATTATTACATCCAGATGGGAAACAAGTGTTACAAGCAGGTGAGCCAAAGGTTTCTCCTGGCAGGATCAAGCTGTGCAGAGCTAGAGATCTACAGTGTTTCAGACGGCTTGAGGCACTTTCAGAATCCAGTCTTTCTAACTGCCTATGCAGAAAAGTTTCTAATCTGTTTGCATGTTTAGATTTTAAGATCACGTGTTGATAACAGGTCACATACATGCAGGTGCAGCACAGCGTTTGGAAGAGCTGAGCCTTGTAAATCAGCAGAAGCTTGGAAACTTAGAAAAATACAATTTAAAGTTAAATAGCAAAAATAATGGTAAGTGTATATATGTATAATTTGACAATACATTAGGTTTTGCTGTTCTCTGCTAAGAATGATACCTTTAATCTCTTGCTGCATTCAAACATTTATGTGACAAACATAAGCACAATTAGCACAATTTTTTTCATAAATATTACAAAAATTGTACCTCAAATAAAAATATTGCTGCCATGGGACAAAACTTTAGATAATATATGCAGAAGTTAGAGTAGCATCCAGGAGTTCATATTTTGGAGCTATTTACATTAGGGAAAACCTGTATTAAGTTAGCATTTTTTTTCCTCAGCAAAGTGCTTTCAAAACATTTGCTAATTAAAACCTTTATATCTTTTAGACAGTAAAAGTGCTTTTTCCAACTTGCAACAGCTATGTAACTTATTTTATTAGTGGTTTGGTAATAAAGTCAGATAAACATTTGATTTAATAATTAGCATTTATAGAGTGTTTTCTGCCTTCAGAGCACTTTGCAAACATTAACTAATTAATTCTTGCAACTAACTCTCCTGTAATTTGGGGAAGCAAGTATATTCACAGACATTTGCCTATGGTATGGGGAAGAGAGTATTATCTCAGACATGTTATGAAATAGAGACTTAAGACATAAAAATTAAGTTATTCACTTAAGTTCACAAAGATGGAAATGTCAAAGTAGGGACTGAAATTAAACTATTGTTGTGGTGTAATCTGGCCAGCAGCTGAACACCACACAGCTGTTTGCTCACTGTTCCCCTGCCACTGGAATGGAAAAGAGAACTGGGGGGGAAAAAAGTGAAATCCATGGGTCGAGATAAAGACAATTTAATAGAACAGAAAAGAAAGGAATGATGATGATGGTGATGATGATGATGATGATAACAAGAGAAAAATAATTGGAATATACAAAACAAGTGATGCACAATGCAGTTGTTTACCACCCACTGACAGATGCCCAGCCACTTCCCGAACAGTGACCCCTGGCCAGCTTTCCCCCTCGTTAATATAGTGAGCACCCTTGCAACTCACATACCTGTCCCTCTAGGGGTGAGGTTGTTTTCCTCCTGTCCTTTCCATGTTCATGCACATTAAACCACAGGGTGACCCATGGTGTATAGTCACTCTGTCCTCTCTCTTGAGCAGTTTTAATAGCTGACATACTGGTCCATAGGGGTGGGAGTAGAATAAATGCTCTTTGAATTGCTGGAACTCACAGGACTGTTTTTTGGACACTTTCTCCACAGTTCAGACATAGGTCCATAATGAGGCAGAGGTACTTTCTTCATATTGCCAGAGTTGGACAGCCAATTCACCCACTGTTTGTCCCTCTCTGTCTTCCTAGGTCATTACTGACAGTGAGTTGACATATGATGGTGTTGAGCTCCGTATCAACTTCCACACATACCTTTCTCCATTTGTCTGGGTGATATACAACATCTTTTGTGGCAGTGACCCAGCCAGGTGTCTCCATGAAAACTAAAGAAATAACTTGGGTAGATTTTTCTTCCCAGGATAGCGAATCTGAGGAAGATGGAGAAAGCATGCTTGGGGGAAATCCCCTAACAGCCATGTTTTAACCCTGTCAATCAAAGACCCTGTTCCACCTCTGTTATTTTCATATTCATCAGATAGGTTTACTATTCAACAGTTTCTAGAAACTTCTACCTTTCTGTTACATTAATTGGTTAATGCAAATATGTTCCGCCTCTGTCCAGAACTCATTGGAAAACTGTCACCCCTCATCACTCTGTGATTTGAAGAGACCCCTGGACCCCGCCCCTGTGACCACGCCTTTCCTTTCCCCTTAAAACTCCGTGTCACCACCCCCCGCCCTCCACGTCTTTCTTGTAGCCCACATCCCCCCGAGAGAATAAATCTGGGTGCTGCTACTGGAGAGTCCATTCTCTCTTCTTTGTTCCTGCCTCGCTTTCATACCATTGACTGCTCTGCTCCGATACTGCAGAGTTGATACCTAGGTATATAGATAGACAAAAAAACCCCACTCTTCTGCAGCCATCTATCTGAACAAGGCATTGGATAATTGCCCCTCAGACCGCCAGGCAGTCCTGCGGTCCCAAAAAACGTTAATCTTTCTTGAAGGGATACCCTTCCCTAAGGCCTGACAGGTGTCAGCTCCAGAAGGTGAGTACTTGTGCCCCTTTTCCTACTGCATTGTCAATGTCTTCTTCCCTAGAAAAGGATCCCAGCTGTTTGGCTTTCCTACCCTCTAATTTCAGGGTTATCCCAGCAGCAAAGCTGTGAGGTGACAATGTGCTCACATGGATGACGGCTGAAATCTTTTCACGTATCTTGCATCGCTTTCAGGGATAGGTTACCCTCTCCTTTATGAGTCCTGCATCTTCTTTCTCATGTTGTCCTGATGGCCCTGCTCTGGAGTAGTCTGCCTTGTCACTTCTTCCCTTACTAAGGGAAGAGTCTCATCCTTTACTACATGAGTTGACTTTTGCTTCCAACATTTCGTCTTGTGTATTGGGCAACTGATACTGGCAAGGGTTGGTTCTCTGGTTCAGCTGCAGTGCTTGTTTTGGAAGTTGGAGTAGCTGCTGTGCCCATCACTGGGGTTGGAGTAGCTATGTGCCTGTCAGGGGGCTTGGAGTAGCTGTAGTGCATGTTGCAGGGCTTGGAGTAGCTGCAATATCTGTTTTCTCATCAGATCCAGACACTTTCTTTTCACCTCGCTCGTGCTGAGTAGTGTTGAGCAGGGTTTGGTTGGCCTCAGCCAGTCCCCAGCATGTTGCAGTGATTTGTTTCTCTCTGGAATGGTCAGGGTAATGGCATATTTTTCCCAAATATTTTGCTAATTATTCAGTATTCTCCACTTGTTCAGAAGTGAAGTTCTGAAACATTGGTGGTTTGCACTGTCCTAGGTACTTGCTCATACTATCCCCTATACCCTGCCACTCATAACTATCCAGCCCTGAGGGAGATCTCTGGGTGGTATTCTTAAAAAGTTGTTTAAACATGACCTGAAACATATTCAGGAGTAGGAGACGTATCAACAGGAACAGGTTGGTTTGAACATCCTGAGGATATAAAAAATTTTCAAGAGCTGTTTTAACTAGCCTGGAGGATATGGGGAAGGTGAAGGAGAAAGGGAAGGTGGCAGAGCAGGGAAGACCATCCTCGATTCTGTTCCCCATATATTGACTCTCTGAGTTGAAAAGGTAAAGAGTGTAATTATTAATAATTAATAGCTCTGAGATGGCTCCCAAAGTACTGAGATGACGGTAATGCTGAGTACAAATACCAGATTAGTTTCATGGCCAGCAATTTTATCCTATCATAAGCCAGTGTTACAAAGTACAACAAAATTATTCCCTTAATCCAGGCCCCAGAGGTGATAAACAGCACAACAGGGAACATACACAGCAAATAAAGTGTTACATAACACAGCCCTGAGAACAAGTGCAACAGCTCTGACAGGAGGTAAGTCAACACTGTGACCAGCAACTATTAAACAATTTTATAAATGCTTATAACAAATCAGTTTTAACACACTTTGGTCAGATCTGCTGTTACATCAACCCCTTGTGCTCCATGTTGGGTGTGGCATCGTGGTTTAACCAAGCAGGCAACAGAACACCACACAGACACTTGCTCACCAACCTCCTGCCATGGAGATGGGGGAGAGAACTGGGGGGACAAAAAGTAAAATTCGTAGGTTGAGATGAGGACAGTTCAATAGGACAGAAAAAGGAGGGGAAATAATAATAATGATTATGATGATAATAATAATATACAAAAAAAGTGATGAATAGTACAATTGCACACCTCATCCTGGTCAATGTGCAGCCAGTTCTTGAGCTTGGCCCCCATCCAGCTTTCCCCTAGTTTATATACTGAGCATGATGCCATATCCCTTTGGCCAGTTTGAGTCAGCTGTACCAGCTGTGTCCCCTCCTGGCTTCTTGTATCCACCGGTGGGGTGGGGTGAGAAGCTGAAAATTCCATGGCTTAGTGTAAACACTGCTCAGCAACAACTGAAACATCAGTGTGTTATCAATATTATTCTCACCCTAAACCAAAACACAGCACTGTACCAGCTACTAGGAAGAAAATTAACTGTATCCCAGCTGAAACCAGGACAATTATTCTCTTCATCCTCTTCTCTAGTCCAGTCACTCAGCTCTTTATGCTGATTTTGCCTGAGAGGGTTCAGTGAGGTCTGCCAAAGCAAAGCAAAGCAAGGCAAAGTAAGGTAATGCAAAGCAAAGCAAGGCTTTGGATCCTAAGGAGGCCCCTCCATCTTCTCTTAACCCAGCATCTCAACCACTTGCTGGTGGTACATGCATGCCTCAGGAAAACATGTGGCAGTGCACACAACAAGTGTGCTCACACGTGCTGGGCACAGGGTGCAACCACAGGACAAGGAGGGGACCTCAGCCAGGGATTGCAGTAGGGCCTCTCCTTGGGGTTCCCAGCCCCTGCACCTCACACAGTCAGTGACATCCAACCAAGCAAGCATGTGAGGCTGGGAGCAGGGAGCGGGTGATATGCAGGATTGTCAGGGTGCAGCAGTGTACCCAAGTGTCAGATTTAATAGATCTTGCTATATAGTGGTGCTCCTCTGGGCTCTCTGACCTCAGTAATGAACTCTTCCCATTCTGGTCTACCTAGTGTTAGCTCTCCCAGGCCATCACCACACAATGTGAAGACAAAATATAAAAAGAAGCAGTATTGTCCTGCTGACAGCTTGCTTTATTTCTGCCTTGAGTACAACCTGCTACAAGTATTTATTTTTGTAAAAGTGGAATATTGTTTGTTCCCTTTCTTTCCTATGGGTTTATTGATTTGTGGCCTACTATAATACAGGTTTCCTGTTTATTGCATCCCACCTAGCCACTATGTTATACTGCCTTTTACCCATATGATAGATATGTAGCTCTCTGTATGTTGCAAGTGATGTGAGTACAAGCTGCAAGAAGGCTGTGTCATGGCCCTGATGATATCGGGGGGTCATGAGGAGTCACTTGAAGGTTTTTGACTCAGCAAGACAAGTAAGCTCTCTTGATTCATAAGCTTTAGGAAATTTCCTGAAATTAAGATACTCTTTTTACAGAAAATAAAGGCCATTAATAAATTTTCAAAATTAATGGCTTGTTTTCAGTGAAATTTAAAATTCCATCATGTACAACAGTCCAGTTGTTTATCATTTTTTGGTTTTGCTAAATGTTTGGAATTAATATTAGTTTGTCAGATTTTTAAGTGTATTATTGTTTGGGTAATGAAATCAAAAGCCAGAAATTGATTGTATTACTGCTATATATCAATTTCTCTTCAACAAACATTTTAACTCAAGAAATTTCAGGATGTTTTTAATAGCTCAACCAAGTTTTCATATATCATGTATCTTTTTTGAGCAAGAAAAACAGAGTGAAACAGCAACAGAGAGATATCTGCTAATGCACACTTCTTCATTACATTCAGATAAACAATACAATTAAATAATGTAGGAGGTTTGTAAAGATTAGAGAATTAGGGGCTAAGAACCCCTTGGTGATCAGCTATTTGTTAAGTATTGAAGAGTAACTTTTTGTGATTCTGTTTCTGTAAGCTGAGCCTGTCAAGCGGAGACTACTAGAAGACAGAGCAGTGCTGTGTTTTGTAATTGGTGTGCCAAGCACTATTTCTCTATGGAAATGAACAGATTTTTTTTTAATTTGCTGTTTTATTGTATTTATAATTAGCCATCTAGAAAAAAAAGTTCTCTTTTAGCATCTGCAGTGATGCATTGATTCTTTCATTACAGCAAATACACATGACCCCTGGTGTTCAACTGTAAACAATAATAGTTACTGGCTTCATTAGGAAGTTAGCAGATGGCTTGTAAGTTCTCATGGTAGCATTTATCCATTTGAGGCTTGCAGTGTGCAAATGTTTGTCTTTTAAACAGGATAAAACAATGTAAAAGGGACTCTGTGCTTTGTTTTTGTTAGTAGCAATCCATTTGTTTTGCAGATTTGAATCCAAGTATCTGAGTGCACTGTCAATATTTCCTGGCTGCAGGTAGAATACTCTCTGGACCTTACCCCTGCCTCTGTGCCATTTTCTGTGCCAGAGGAAATGAGGCTAAATACCACTTCTGGAGCTTTGACAGAGCTGTATTTTTCTTAGCAGGACTCAAATTATAAACCCAACCCTGTTTCCTTTCCACGTTCCTTTCCCCTTCCCCTTCCTAAGTGGTGTCCTCTTTTACCAGAGAAGTAGCACTGCCCCTAGTTTACCCTACACAGACTGGGGATCTGACCATGACAATCATTAGTGCCCTTTTGTCATTCCAAAGCATTTACACAGCTGTTGGGGTGGATGAAGGTAGCCCCCAGTGGTGGGCAGACACGTGAGTCTGAGAAACCCAGATATACTGGAAAAAGCCTCCCACCTGTCTTTGACTTGAACTAAGGCAGCTGCAACCTGACTCTGCCTATCTGGGCAGACCCCTGACCCCACCCCTCTCTCTATCCTACTGGACTGACCTGTATCTTTCCCCACTCCCCTGGTTTGTACGATATATAAAGCCCAGGCCACGTTGGCTGGGGCTCTCTCTCTCTTCCATCCCTGGCTGCCCTTCAGCGACAGAAATAAAGCCTTGCTGGAATCACCAAATGAGAGGGCCCTCCACTCCTTGCCTCTGACTGTGCGTGAGCTATCCGGAACGCGTGGGTGAGAATTCAGTGCCTTCCCCAGCACGCGAGGGTGAAAGCAGCCTGCTTCTGTGTATTGGACACAGCTGGCATTCTCTATCTCCCCACAGCGGGACAGAGAAGTAGCCTGAACAGCACTTGCCCCTTGCCCCACCAAACCCCACGAGACACACCCCCCTGAAATATACATACAGCCAAATTTTTGCTCACAGTTTTGGAATACCTGATGAATAATGGCTCATTTAGTGTCATCAGCAGTCTGGTACTTCCCAGATAGGCTGCAGGCAGCTGCAAGGATTGTCAAACAAAACTGCCACATTTATTACCTCAATAGCCAGAGTTATCTAAAGACCAGTTAATATTCAATAAAATTTGGTAGACCACAATAGCACTTTTAAAGTAGAGCAGTTGTGAGCCTTTGATGGCTTTTCCTGTACTGCAAATACAGCTCAGACACTCATTACTCTTTTCACATATTCAGGTTTGTTGGTAGCTGGAATTAAGCTACATTATCAAGAAATTGAAGCAGGGGTCTTATATTAAATATGGTGTTAAATACCTTCAGTTCTCTTTGAAAACACAGACACGTGGTGGTGCAAACTTCCTCAAAGCGTTGCACCACTGCTTTACAACTGGATCTGCATGTGGAGAAGCCAATAATTCCTTCATAGTTTGTGTTCATTCACTATTGGCTGCTCATGGTTTCTTTATATAAGCATTTGACTGTTGGTTTCTACAATATGAAAGTAGAAATCAGCTATTTGTTTCAGAAAGGACAATCAAAAATTAGAATATTTTATAGGAAATACCTTATTTTGAGGATTTAAATGAACCTGACTTGGTTCATGTTTCCTTTTTGTGCAATAAGGGCATGAGTATCAAGTAGGGAAATTTGAGTAAGCAATGATCTAGTGAATCTTTAGGGTTTCTTATTATATTTTCATGTTTTATATTCAGTTCTAAAATTTAAAATTACTTTTGTTTGGAGTGACATCTGTATATCCTGGAAGAGATTTTGGAATTTTGCTTTCATACCATGTATTTTCACTTTTTTTCCTGTTCTGTTTTATTAAAAATAGTGTTTGCATTAAAAACTTCCTTTCTTCTAAGCACATCTGCTCTTGCTTCTACCTCACCTGAAGATCTAACCCTTTGCATGTGATATCTTCAATGAAGAGTAAGCAGCAGGAGCTGATGAGCTTTCAAGAAATAAAGGTCCTATTTTCATGCAAATGTACTAGTAATTAAAATCGATGGGAGAAAAGAAAAAGGCAACTCAATATGCAATACCTTCAAATTTAATTTGAAGTATAATAGTTTTAAACTTTTCCATAAGAACACCCAGATTCTTTAAGTGGTTTCATTTTTAGAACAGCAATAATTGTCATTCAGATTAATGGGTTCATTTTCCGTATCAAAAGACACCTTTAAAATAAGTTTAGGGGTAATAGTAAGAAGTTTTAAAGATTGGGGTTCTTTTCCCTGTGGTTTGAAATAAAGTTAGTAACTTCCTAAGTAAACTGAACTTCCATTCAAGCCTGTGGGTGAAGTATGGCTCTACTTAAACAGCCAGCCTCAGGCCTACTACAAGCCCAACATGACTTCCACTACAGAAAGTATGTCAAGCTGTATCTTCAGCATTTACTGTTGTGTCATTAACCATCTCACTTTCCTGAAGGAAGCAGCTTATTGAAAAATAAAAACTGTTTGTATTAAGTTTTAGCATTCCTTTCAATCGCTTCAAATCTTACCAAATTAAGGAGAAGCTACTTAGTGATAGTAATGCATTCCATAATTCTGCCCTTTTAAAATTACTGCAGGAATTCAGAGAGACGTAACTTACTCCTCAGAGAGACTTAACTTCCACTTCTCTTCTCTTCTCTTCTCTTCTCTTCTCTTCTCTTCTCTTCTCTTCTCTTCTCTTCTCTTCTCTTCTCTTCTCTTCTCTTCTCTCTTGAACATTCTCTATTGTCATGACACATGAGCACAATTCCCAATAAAATAAAACCATTGCAGCTCTAAGGCTGCAAAGTTTGAATGGATAAACAAATTCTGCCATTTTATCTTAGGCTATTTAAATTCCTTACTCCATATATAGAACTGGTTGGTCACAGCTCCCAAGTGATAGGTATGTCTTTACTGATTAGAAATAGGTTTACTTCTGATGGATTTGGAAGGGCTGGGCATTTAATATTTTTTTTTAATTTATTTTAAAGCTATGTAATTTAGATGCCATAGAATAAAGAAGTGAGGTATCAATGATTAATTACATTTGAATGATGGGATGCAGGAGCTAATAAATAATGTAAGACCACCACATATACCATAGCTGATGACCATTTACTTATAAATGAGCTACTAGTAAGTACATTTAATATATTAATTCTTTTCAATACAATAACATAAAGCAAGGAACTCACAGTAAGTCCTTTTGTTTGTAGTACAGTGGTGAGATTGCTTCCATTTCTGCTTCTAGCCTCATTTCATTTTCATAGCTTCATTCACTGCATGCCTATTAAATACATTATTATATTTCTTCTGACTTATTAGAAAGACTTATAGAAAATTTCTGGATGTCTTGAAAGCTTTATAAAAGAAACAATTAAATGGAAAATTGTCCAGAACAGAATCCCAAGAAACTGTTCTCAAATGCATTGGGCTTATTTGTATTCATCATTGTACTCACCAAGAGTAGAAATAATACCACTGATGCCAGTTGTGCAAACTGCAGATTGCTCTATTTTGCATATTCTACCAAAAATGTTTATTAGTATTACAAAATGAGCATTCAAAAGTTAGGAGCTGACAATATTATGAAAAGAAGCATTAGGAGATTGCTTTAAGGAGGGATAGTAGGGATAATTTGCATCTTAATGTGTGGATACAAAATCTGGAAATCTACCAAAGGTGGATATCTGAAAGTCTTTGAGGAAATATTCTTTATGAAAATATTAGATATGAAGTATAGATGTAAGATTCATCAGAGCATTTGACAGAACCTTTATATTACCAGCACCCAGTAAGATGATGAAACTATCTAAGATGTGTTAAGAATTAAGCAAGAACAGCCACAGGCATTAGCCTGTGATTCAAGAGAATCATAAAAGAAAACCATGAGCACTGTCCATACTCACTTAGATAGGTTTAATAACATAGAGGAGCTAAAAAAGGCCAATACAGAATGGGTCAGCATGGCAGAGATTAGTTCATCCCCTTGCTGTAAAAAGGATTCAGATGGGACAAGGACAATGTTTATTTTCTTTTCAGTACCTTGATCTCCAGCAAAAAACCCTGTCAGGAAGGGTCCCCCACAATCACTACTTTCAATCCAATTTTCTCCATAGGCATCTGACATCAGTAGCAAGACATTGCTCTATGTAGTGAAGGTTAGAACTCACTGTGAAAAAAAGGCCTATTCTATTCTATTGTATTAGTTTTCTTATGCTGCACTTAGTATCTGGTATTTGAATTCTTTCAATAATGAGGTATGGTATCATTTAACCTTTGCCCTAAAAATACTGGGGAAACATGTATGTATAATTTTGGTTTGCCTTACTGAGGAAGGGTCTGTTTTATAGTGCAGCTGGTCCTGCAGACAAAGCAGAAGGTAGTGACCATGCGATTGTCTTTTCGTTCTGCAAGAATTGATCCTATTTTTATTTCTTTCCCCTACCTCTGTCCCTCCAGAATTTTGTCTGTCATACAGGTAGATGTTATTCTGATAGAGGCTGGCAATGAGGCAACTCTTTCAAGCCATAACCTCACTTTCTTCATCCTCTAGATTTCAGTTACCTTGGCCTGAGGCTGCAGAATACTGGGATCTCAGATCTTCAGATTTCAAATCAATGAAAAGGCAGAGTGAAGAGTGCAGGATGAGTTTTATGTGACCAGAATTGACTATGGTTTTCAGAAGATGAGAAACAGGCTAGAGCATCTGGAAAGGCGCAGGTTTCACTCTGCTTTGCTGTAGCCTAGGTGACTGAAGTAAGAATAACAAAGCAAGATCATTATTTAGTGCAGTTCAAGAAAGAGAACTGCCTGAGAGCGTTAGTTCCAGATGCAAAGATGTAAAAATCCACAAACCATCCATAATTATGGACTGAATTGGCCACTTACTGCTTTTTATGTTCAGAATAGACTTAGTGCCTCTGTAAGCTCTTCAAGTAGCATCGCTTATGTCTTTGCTTCAGCTTCAGTCAAATGTTTATTTGGGAGCTGTTGTCAAAAGAATAAATGATCTTGATTCTAATGAGTATGGTTATATGTGATGTGTACTTTACAATTGCTGTTGTGTTATCTTCACAGAATCACAGAATCGTTTGGGTTGGAAGAGACCTTTGGAGATCGTCTGGTCTGAACCCCCTGCCAAGGCAGGGTCACCTAGAGCAGGTGATACAGGAACATATCCAGGTGGGTTGCACGCCTCCAGAGAATGAGACTCCACAACCTCCCTAGGCAGTCTGTTTCAGTGCTCTGCTACCCTCAATGTAATTAAGTTCTTCCTCATGTTGAGGTGGAGCTTCATGTGTTTTAATTTACGACCATCTTGTCTAACTCATTCTCCTTCCGCATTTCGAAACTGAAAAGGCAGGTGGGAGACTAAACCTCCATGTGGCTTATGTAAATCGAGGATTTGGTAGCAATAGCACTGTTTCCAGTCACTGTTCTTGAGTAAGCACCTTCAAGGTGAGGGGAAAATTCACACTGCAGCACTCAAAGTGCAAGGATGTATCATACCAGTGATGAGTTTAGCATATACTGCACTGGTTAGAGAGTATAGCAACACAGAACATAACTTAGTGCTTAATACATACACTTTTGAAATACAGTGCACTAAATCCCTCTTTATTCCTGGAAATATCACAGCAGTCTTCCAACAAGGGCTGTCCTCTACCGCTGTACCTCTTTCTGATTTTTTGACAATAACTGGAAAATTCTCAGAGTAAAATTCATTTTGCAGTTCCATCAGTCACTGATGTGTCTGCTGGCATAATTAGCAGTTCACTGCATATACAAACAAGTAAACTGCTGGAAAAAAGTGTTAATCTTTGTCTTCCTGAAATTCAAAATAATATTGTAGTTTTCAAATCTTGCCATGCTCCTTTGTACTCTGAGTCTGGATTTAGCATTCTCCATCTTCTGTACATCACTTGTTTCCTTTCTAGCTGCTGCCAGATATTGAATGACTAATGGTATTTTACCTTTTTACCAAATAGTTTGAACATAGTTTAATATAATCATTTATCTAGTTCCTGATGTTGTAAACCTTTTATTGATCATCACTAGGACTTTGACATGCTCAGTACAACCCATAATTTAGGGCATAATCTCTGTTTTTTTTTAATGTTCTTTCTTTTAATATACTTACTTCTTATACATTATAAATTTTCACTGTTATAACATATACATATCCACATGAATTTGAACTACAATGTCCTCGTTTCTGTTCATGATCAATTTTTACCTGTATCCCTCACACATCAAATTGCACATCTTGAAGTTCTGTCAGATGTCCTGTTCTTCAGTGTGATGAAGATGTGGATCTAATGCTAAGCTCTCTACATTTGTCATCTTCCTTTCACATTTATGGCTATTCCTTGACTTTGAAAGCAAGCCAGTTTGTTGCCCAGTTGAGAATTACTTCCTCACCTTCTTACCCTGTTCATTAATAATGTATTTGGTACTGGATTAAAAGTTTCCCTAGAATCCAAGTGAATAATATATGCTTCTTTACTTTTGTCTGCTTTTTTGTCATTTTCTCAAAGACACAAAGCTAGTTTGTTATGCATGATTTCCATTTTGGTAATTTTCACACCGAAATATTAAATATTCTACTTGCGTGGAAGATCTGGGCAGTTTACCAAAATAGAAATGTTCCTCTTGTCTTTTTAGATACCTGTCATAGTGCCATAAGCAATATTTTACATTTACAGACAGTACATAAAGCAGTGTGTTTGGTACTGTACCCAATGCAAAAATATGTTTTTACATAACAGAAATGAACTACAGCCTAATAGAGAACAAAGTAGATTCCATCAAGAAATATCCTGAAACATATTTTGTGCAAGAAAATCTGCCAGTCAAGTTTTTACATTAGTTACAGTTTCAAAGAGTACCCTGGGGTGTGACTCTGTTGCAATGTGAAAAAAACAAAAGAAATATGAGTCTGCAAAAATGTCATAAACACATGAAATCTAAAAAGCACCCATTAAATTTGATGGAAGAATTACTGTTCCAACCTATTAGGCTGTTATATATTTAAAACTGGAGTTCCTTTAAAAAGTCTTGCCACTGAAACCCCAATGAATTCCACAGTGATTCATGGTGAAAAGAAGTTTGATTTGAGACTTTTGCCATATGCTGTTTTTTACTTCACTGAAAAGTTTGTGAGCATGTTAATGGTAATATAGAATTTTGTTAGCAACATAATTTTTTCTTTGCATACTTTGTATTTCTGTTCTTTGTGATTTATTAGTGGATTCAGATTTTAAATAGTGACAGAAATAAAGAGGAAAATATAAGCATCTTCACTGTTGGCTTCCTGAAATCTGAAAAACAAAATCTGAGTTTGTGACTCTCCATGCAGAGATAGTTGTGTTCTATATGCAAAGCATGGTCCCATAAACTTCACCACTCCAGCCGGCTGCACAAGTTGGTAGAGCCTTAGAGGTCTGGTTCTCCGGCCATTCATGTGACTTAATGCTTTTACCACACTGACTGACATGTCCTAACATTGTGTCTGGAGGGTTTCTGGCCCCTGGGCATTGTCCATCGTGACAACTGATCTCTTGGACCATGCAAGCCCAAAGCCCCTTGGACCATTACCAGATAGAGTTATAACTGGGGGCCAAATAGTGAAGTGACAAAGCTGGCATCTCCCTCTACATAATCTTGGACCAGCAAATATCCCTCCTGGCATATTCTCTTTTACTCCCTTCAAAGAGGAGAAATAGGTGGTATTGTATGTTTAGGGACTTCACTGGTCTCTGGGGCTGCAGCAGTTCTTCACAACAAACCTTTATCCCACTCTTAATTTTATGGTATCACCAGCACACAGTGTCATCTCATTATTGGCTCTCATTTCAAAGTAATTTATAAATATACTGGAAAACATATCTCAGACAGACCACTGCAAATCTCCACTTTTGATCTCTTTCACTATGAATACTGACCATTTACTCTGAGGCTCTGTCTTTTATCTATTAACCAAGTATTTATCCATGTAGGAAGCCTCCCTTTTCAAGCTGTTATTATTTAGATAGATGCATTTAGCCTAATGTTTTTCCTAAGGAACTTCTTAAGGCCTGCCCTCTACTCCCAGGGGGTTCTAGTTCTTACTCTCAGTCCCCCCATCCCTGTCAGGAATGTATTGAAACAAATCTTAATCATAGCCTAGCCAGAGCTCAGGTTCAAAGAGTGGACCTGGAAGTGATTTATGGTTGGGCTCGATGATCTTAAAGGCCTTTTCTTACCTAAATTATCCTATGATTCTATGAATCTACAAAGAGCCATATAGCAGATATTGCTTCTGATATATATACATATATATCATAATAGGTGATATATATATCACCTTGTGATAGGTTTTTCTTTTTCCAGACATTTTCTTTCACATTGAATCAAGAAGCACACTCTTTTCAACTACCTTTTCTGAACTTTGTCAAAGGCTAACACTGAGCTTAGGCTGAAGCCTCCTGCATGCTTAAGGCCCCATGAATAATGTTCTCCCTGGGAATCTCCTGGACACCTGTCCTGCATTTCCCTGGAGTCCCTTTTCTACCCTCAGCCTCATCACCCTCTGTAAGCTTTCTAGTTTTTCAAACC
>VYZT01046990.1:45279-59886 GCA_013400735.1 Pomatostomus ruficeps
CTTAACCCTAGACCTTATGACTAGCCCTAGCCTGAATACAGTTAAAATTGTTCCTATAAACTTTATTTTTCCTACTCAGTTTCTGTGGTGCTGTGCTCACCTTCTGCATGTCCCAACGGGTCCTAAGGTTGACAACTTCCATCTTCCTTAAAAAGATTGCTTCAGAAATGGACATGTTATTGGCCTCCTGTGTCCTTCGATGGAAAGACTTTGATGTTCACTGTAGGAGTCCCTTTCCCCTCTGATTTGGGATCTGCTTGGGTTTTCTTACAGCAGTCTGCATCCTTTTCATTGGTAAAGTCTGAAATTTTCCCCACAGCTCCTCTCAAGGTACTGTTACCATGGGATAGTTATGCGTTTACCATATAAAGTGTACACAGACTGTGGTCAACCTAGGTAGGCAATACCCTCTTGACCACTAGATGATTGTCATACACACACACACAAAAGAAAATCCCAAATTAAAATCAGCCCATGTCAAGACAAGCCCAGACAGCTCTTGAAACCCTGCACTATCAGGTCACTATGGAATGTCTGGCCTTTTACTCATATTGACAAAATCCTATTTACGAGGCTACATCTGGAAGCACTGAAAATAACAACACAGTGAATAGTGTCTCATTTTACCAGTAACAGGCCTTTGCTTTTCTGGGCCTTTTCCTTTGTTTGAGAACAAGAGTCACACTCTTTGGAACAATTTTGCCTTAGTCTTGCCCCAAGGTCTGTGTCAGACCAGGCTGAACTTGCTTAGGATGCCCTCACATAATGTGCTTCCTATAAACTAGCACCCCAAGTCTTGTCTTGGTGGTCTTTTTTTTTTCTACCTTCAGTCTTACCGTCCTTGTAGGCATTTGGGTTTAGAAAACCCTAATTTTAACCTGAACTCATGTCTTTTAGAAATCAAAGTAGGCTGTATCAATACCATCATGCCCATATAATCCACATCCTTTTTGGCTCCTTTGAAAAACTTTTATCAGAACTGTAAAGCAGTATCTTCCTCAACAGAATGCTAACTCTTCCCAAAAAATTCAGATCTATCCAGGTGTCTCCTGATTGTTTCTTATCAAAGTTTCTAGTAATCTGCCCTGTACACATCAGACTTAGATTCCTACTTTTTTCCAGATTTTTCCTGGAACCTCTTTAAAAAATTGATTTCACATCTGCTGCCTTCCAGAAGCAAAGCAATTTTAAGCAATAGGTTAAACTCTGCAGTGAGTAATTCAGCTCTTTCATCCTTGAGTTCCTTTAGAAATTTGGAGTGTATACAATATATTCCTGGTAATTTTCACTTTATCTATTTATTCCATAATCTCTTCAATTTCAGACTGCTCTTCAGATAAGTTCCCCACCAAGAAGGGTTCTGGTTTTGGAATCTTCCCAGTTCCTTCCACAGCAAACACCAATGCAAAAGGTTCACTTAGCTTCTCTGCAACGCCCTTGACTTCTCTGAGTACTCTTTTATGCCCTGTAAACAAACTAGCCTTACAAATTCTGGCAAACTTCCTGCTCCTGATGTGTTTTGTAGTGAAAAGGATTATTAGTTTTGATTCCTTTGTTAGGTATTCTTCAGATGCTTTTTGGTCTGCCTTATTATGTTTTCACATTTCACCTTACAGAGTTTGTAACTCTTCTTGTGTCATTTGAACATGACTTCAGCATTTTCAAAGATAGATTTTTGCTTCTAACAACCTTACTTATCCTGCTGGTTACTTACACCAGATTCCTTTGCCCTTTCTGAAGTCTTTCTTAAGAGAAAGTATGTACTTTGACTATGCTATCTTTAAATAGGTTCCTTGGTGCCTGTACAGAGTTGAGGCTCTGAGCTGCCCTTCTCTTCATTTAACAAACTTCCTCTTTCTTACTTCATTACTCTTTTGTTAATTAAAACAGAGCTGTAGGGAAGAAGTGCCTGGATGTAAGCCCCTAACTGTTCCTTGATCATAATCTAGTCTAGATGTTTTTGAAGGAGATTGCTGGCAGGGTCCCCTTCCTCAGAGCTGGATCTGTAGAGAACAAAGAAATAAAAATGTGGGGAGATATGGAGGAATATGTGCTATTCTAGGACCTTCTGTGTGCTTACTTGCCCTTGCTTTTTCCCCCTAGTCCTATGGATATTTAATTTATGCAGCTGCCCTCTGCTTACTTCCCTTGCAGCACTATTGATTTCAGTGAATGCTTGTCCCTATTCATATTTTTGTGGCACTCTTTTACTGTCATCACATCTGGAATGACAATTGCAATGAAAGTGATGCTATACACAGTCAGGTGATGGATATGCCTTGAGCTTCCTGACTAAAGCAACAGGGACAGCTCTTCATGGTACGTGTTCAGTGACCCAGATGTGACCCACACGAGTCTGGCACACACAGGGCCAGCGGAACCAAAGGGAGTGGCTCCATATCGAGGCCTCTGTGCAGAAGTAATCGCAAGATTGCAGGGAATGATTGCAAGACTGAGCAGAAGGAGAGTGCAGGGTTCCCCTCTCATCAGCCTCTTTTAAGGGAGTGTAAGCCTTGGGTAACTCAGCTGCCAGTCAGGCTCATAAGATCCATTGCTCAGGGTGATGAGCTTGTCTGGATGCACCTTTGGGGACAGGGACTGACTACCTGGTCTGGGAAATCTGTATCATATCTGTACCATGGCTAAGACAGTTCAATTATGGCATTAAAAATCAACAACTTTTCAAAATAATGAGGTGTAAAAATAGTAACAGGCAGGGGTTCTTCTCACTTCCTTTCCATGGCACTTTTAAGTATTATTTTGTTCTAAGGTTTTTTAACACTCATATTTCTCTGCAAACCAATTCAGAAACCTTTTGAAGACCTTAGGAAAAGATGAAAATACTTCAGCCAAAAGGTGAAATCCAAAAGTTAGAACTTCTCTCTGTGCCATGGCACTTTCAAAATGATGGAAACCAGTGAGAAAATTGAAAGCTTGGGTCCTGCCTACCATTTTAATTTAAAAAAATATTGTCAGATGTGAAAATAAACATGTAGGATTAACCCATCCTGACATATTCTAAATTTGGGATCAAAGAGATAAGCTTGTAACAGTGGGCTCCCACAGAAGTTGGGGAGATAAAATTCCTGAGGCTTTGATCAGCTTTGGCTGATCCTGAGCTGTCATTCAGCGGTTTATATCCCTGGAATATATAGTCATGGTTACAGTATGTTCCTCTTTTAGTATGCACAGATCTCTGCTCTGCAGAAAGTAAAGGATTTTAAGCTCTTTTGTAAGATCACAAATAAAGATCAAGATCTTGCATAGCATAAATACTGGGTTTTATTTATTTATTCTCTAGCAGTGAGGCACCACTATTATGGGTGGGATTTCTCCTCTATCAGTACACTTGCTATATCCCACTTTCTGCACTATCCATTTTGAGCTCTAGCCATCTTATTTTTGTTCTGTTCATTAGTATTTGTCAGCAGGTGGTCATGAGTACAACAGAAATTCTGTGCAAGCAGCTGGTACTTCTGACAAGGTTTTCTTGGTCCTACTGCTGTTGAATTATCAGGAGAATAGAGCAGATAAACATTTTTAGAAAGCTGTGTTTGATGCCAAGTGGAAACAAAGACTACCTCTGTCAAGAAACCTTTCTTTCCTGGGTACCTGATGCACTAAAACTAGCTAGATATAAATGGTTTTATTAATATTTCTTCAGCTTCAGGCTTTGAGAATAAAAGCATTAGCTCTTACAGACCACAGTAGTTCTCATGTAATCCACAGCTCATTTCAGCAGCTATCATCTTTCTTTTGTCAGCTCAGAAAAATTGACAAACTCAATCCAATGTCTGTTATTGACTGCAAAAGCTGCTATTTTCCCGGTAATTATCTTAGTTCATGCCACAAGTCTGAATTTAAGTGCATAATTCAAATTCTTTTGAAGTTATATGAGTGTTAGCTGTTTCATTCCTCTGTGTTGTGCTTGACAATTTTAGGTCCTATTTAACATTTCTAATTATTTTTTTTTATCTTCAAGGAAATTATTCCTGTCAAGCTATTCTATTAAAACATAGTTTTGGAGTAAGAATTTACTCACAGAACCATATTGTTGTCTTTACATAAGCAGAATTTATGAGTTCAGCTCCTTTCCCCAATAGATTAAAATTTGAGTTTGTCTGCTTTGTGGCTTTCAGATTCACTTAGTTCACTTTTTAAAAGTAGTTCAAATTCATCTTTTATCTATCTACGAAATCTAGAAAAAATGTGGGGGCTTTGTAAATGATAACACATATTTTCACACTAACATTTATGGGCTCAACCTTTAGGAAAACCATGAACTATCAGAAGATTGGGAATAAAACAATCAGAAGTAGCAGTTATGAAGGCACCATGGAAGGAAGAGCTTTGAAAAACAAATAGTATAATAGTAACTGAGGGGACAGAGGACATTCATGTTTGATCAATTGCACTTTAAAGTTTATCTGGAGTTGCATTTCTTCACAAAATTGAGGGCAATATTTTTTTTTTAACAAAAATTGATGATTTTCTAAATTTGGAATCAGAATACGGTCAGAGAGGCTGCTCTGTCATTAAAAGACTGAAAAAGACTGCTTTTTAAATTATGAAAAATCTAGAAATATAGCATTCTAAACATGCTAAGCAGTAGCCACACCAAAAGGTGAACTTTATTTGGATAAAAAATGAATT
This sequence comes from Pomatostomus ruficeps, assembly GCA_013400735.1. NCBI lineage: Eukaryota > Metazoa > Chordata > Aves > Passeriformes > Timaliidae > Pomatostomus > Pomatostomus ruficeps. The sequence continues at coordinate 49,933 of VYZT01046990.1, forward strand.
TTAAATTTATCTTGATCTTGAAAGTGTAGAAGTGTAGTGTTCAAACACTCTAGAAAACAAGAGAGGTAGATGACATGATGAAAAGTAAGGGAAAGGTCAGCTTGGACTAGGACAGATTAAAAGACTGTAAAAAACTGTTAATATAGTATATATTTATGTTAATACAATATATATAATATGTAATGGTCAATTTTAAGCTAGTGATAGCAAGCATTTTTTTATATTTTAATAAAGTTTTGAAAAGACAGGGTAACTCAATAAATTTTTTACTTTGCCATTGAAATAAGTTATATAATATTTGTTCATTCAAACCAGCAGGTAGTTTATAGTTAAAAGCACTTCTTTGAACTGCTTCAGCATAGCTCTGTTGTTTATAGTTAGAATAAACTATATTTTATTCTATATAAACTATATATGGGCTCTGACAAGTTTTTCACCGCAATTACTTATAACACCTCTGTAGTCAACATATGACTGTAATTGTAGATGCTTGGGTGTCACTATTGTTCACTTGACTGATAAGAAGTTAAACAATATGAAGGGCAACGACCTGAAATGAGGTTAGAGTTCCAGACAATTTTTTGCAGCTAATTTCTGCAAATAGGACTACACACAGACTACACAAATCTGAGACTCCAGGATTATACTGCCTGCCCACTGAAATATATGTAAAGATAGTATGGAATATATGAATGAAATGAAACGTCTGTGGGTATAGTTTCTGCCCATGCTTAAGGCAATTTATGGTTGTTTTGTATCTTGAATTATGAGAGTTTGACTTCCTCATACTACTACTGAGTTCTTTTAATACTATCTAAGCTTGCTATTCTTATTATTTGTGTAACAGAGTGATTGTTTTTTAAGTTCTATTTAGGTCTTGCCTCTAAGATGTCTTTCAGACCTGAGTTTAATTATGTATTACCTGAGGCTAATTATGTACCAAGAAAATATTTTTTATCATTATTATATGAGTCATTTTTTTCTTCTCAGAGTAATGTTATAAAAAAAGGTACATAAAGATAAATATTTTACCTAGTCATAAACATTATATATGTGTGCTATGGCAGTATGTCCTCATATCTCCATTTCCCCCCTAACATGGAAGTCTCTTATTGCCTTTGCTGCCTTCCATTGTAGTTTTTCACCTTCTGTTGAATTCTTTCAAATCCTGGTGACAAGAACACTGAACACAGTATTAAAGACATGCTGATGGAAGTGTCTCATCTTGCAGTGTTTCAGAATAGCATAAAGAGCAAAGATATTTTGTTTTTAATAATATTCAGGGAATATGAATTTCACCATATGTTTCGGCCAACAAATCAAATTCTTGGGATTGTTCTCAGGACTGGGTTTATGTGCAGTTGTCCACTAGAGTGCAGGCTGACACCAACAAACTCATTTTGTTCCTGTCATAAACTGACTTTGAACCCAGATGTCTTAATGTACATCGTTAGTACATTAAAGCACTGCACCTTCTAGCTTCAGCTGTGAGTGTATATACTGCTATCAAATTTGAAGGATATAGTTTATGAAGCTTAGTGACCTAGGGTGGTGATAATAAAGTATTCTGGAACCTGGATAACATTTTATTCTGTCACTATGGTTTTCCTGCTCTGGTGACATCAACTAATTTGTACTGCTTTGCAGGAAATTTCTGTATCCGGCTTTTTAGCCAGAGTCTCCGTTTCCTTGCGCTGCTCTTACTCTTCTCTGTCAGAGTGAATTTCTTTCAAAGACAAAATATTGCTCAATATTGATCCCAGTGTGCTATCTAATTTCAGGTTCTTGTCCTGCAGATCAGCTGAAGTGCTGTTCAAAATATTGAAGAATTTTCTAACAGAAAATGCACAAATAAATTGACCCATACCTCCTAACAAGAATCCTCTGTTCTCTAATCTTTTAAAAGACCATTAAAGTCAATTTAACAGACTCTGCATAAAAATGTTTCTATTCTAAAAAGTTGTCCTACAAGAGTAGCAAGTTTTCACAAAGTTCATAAAATTTTTAGGATTTTTGGCCTGATTCTTATTTTTGCCTGTGTAGGATATTCATCTTCTGTGGAAAAATGCTCGCCCCAGAGGACATATATACCAGCAGAGTGATTTGGAGTTCTCCTTCTTACTGTCCCTATAGAACCTATTGAAGTTTTTGTAGAAATAATAGGGAGTTTTTAAGTTTACTTTTCTGTAAAGGAGGAATATCACAAAAGTTCCCTTTTGCTTCCTCAGTTTTGAAAAAAATAAAGCATATCTGTTATTTAATTCTTTTATCTTCCTAGGCTGCTGTGAAGGCTGGCTTCAAAAGACAGTTTTTCTTCAGTACTTTAAACCCTAAAAACATTCTGTTGTATTCTGTGAAATAAGAATTGGATAAATCTAACTAATGTCTGTCTTCCCTTTCCACAATCTATAGCCTATCCACTTTTGAATTCCTTAATGACCCCTGCTTCAAAAATCACATCCTGCTCTTTGCCTTCTTTACCTAATCATCTCTGTTGTACAGCACAAAGCTGCTGTGTCTCCATGCTACAACTCCTCATTTACCATATACTGTCTTTGCCATCTGAGTCAATGTATGTCTTCCTAATGTGAATATGATTTTATTTATAATGGTTTTTAAGTTACAATAGCATTAAATTTATGGATACAAACTGAAAGATAAAAGAATAATCTTAGTGGTAGCAAGTGCTCAGCTTGGGCTATTTCAGTCTGAATAAATCATGTTTGTCTGATATAGACAACTAAAAGCAGAATCTCATAATAGGAAAGTGCCAGGAAATATTGAAAAGGAATCATGCTGTCAACTCTGCTTATGAAATAAATTAGGTTTACTAATGGTTATATTTCCCGTCGTATCTACAGAGGGAGCACAGAGTTCCTGTTCTTCCAAGTTAAGATGTCAAATGTATTTCCTGACAGCTCCAGCTCACTTTTCATTATTGATAAGTTAGAGCGGTGTGACTGTTAGCTGCTCTTGTGTAATTAGTTCAATGAGTTTAGGAAACAGCCAGATTGTAGAAGAGATGAAAAGCAGTCACCTATAATATGATAGTGACACCTGAGCTCCCTCTGCCCTGATGCCAAGCTAACACTCAGGATGATACAAAACAAAGGTGTCGTGCTTTGTGTCTCACAGTTCTCTTGGGTTTATGTCCTAGAGATAGCGCAGTTCTCCTCCTACTGAGGAAGGAAAATGCCTTTGATGCTAATTTGGGGAATTGGCCATATTGGCAATTTGAAAGGCAAGTAAGTTGAAGGGATTTCAGCATGCTGAGGTGAGATACAGGACAAACCCAGAGTGGGTGCAGCAGTTCATTTTAATTTTTTTAACTTAGTTTAATTTTGCTAGTGTATCTGAGAATCCTGAGATATTGTCTTCCCCACATCCCCTGCCCCAATCTAAAGGTTAGCTGAAAGGGTAATTCATCTCTTATCACAGAATGGATTTACTTAAAATTTTCCATGCTAAATCCCATATAAAAATGTAAGAAAATGATTCTGTATAGCAGCTCTTATATGAAGATTAACATGCTGTAATAATGAAATCTAAAGATACAGTTAAGATAAATGACAGGAAATGATACATAAAAATAGGAAAATTCTCCACAGAGGAAATCTAAAGCTTATCATAAACAAAAAAACAAAATTGAGAGGAACTAGAAGCTTGGACAGAAGTTCCACTGAGGTTAAAAAAGACAAGTATAAGTGGAATTTGTATCAGGAGAAGAAAAGGAAAGATTACTAACAGCAAACTAGTTTTCCCAAATATGAGGGGATATGTGTATTCCATACCATTTGTATGAAAGAGTAAAGATTTCTGTCTTCAGAATGTGTCTGATGTAATGATTACAGATAATGTTATTTTCCAGTTGGAGGTTTTGCAAGTTGATACACTGCAAGAGATTTTGGGACTCGGGGAAAATTCATGGATGTAGTGTGAAAAGCTACTACATCATCACAGGAAAATCTTGCCAAATCAGACGGGGTGGAAATAGAAGATAATCTTCTTAGATATTAAAAATAGCCTTGAAAAATAAGGAGAAGATAACAGAAGAAATAGGAAGCTGTGAAGTATGTAGGCAGCTGCTGAGTCCAGAAGCAACATGCCAAGAAAGTGAAATTTTATACTGAAAGCAGAAAATGAATTTCTCACTTCTAACTAGGGAATATCTGTGATCCTGACTAGTATGGGTGGGCAAAGAAGGTAATTCATATTTTGGAAGGAATCGCTAGGATTGCCAGAAGACTTTCAGTCTGAGACTTGCTGTCTCAGTTTGCTTTCCAAAGGACAACTTAGGAAGATTATCTGTGATTTCCAGTTCTGGATGGAGATAGGTAAAAAGATAACATGCAATATCTTCCATTTTTCTAGCACCCATGTTTGTCCTGTTGTCCTGGTTTTAGCTGGGATAAAGTTACATTTTTTTCTTAGCAGCTGGTACAGTGCTGTGTTTTGGATTTGGTATGAAATTGTAGAAGATTTCATAAAAAGGGGAATTTGGATGCAAGGACAGGTATGAATGGAAAAAGAGTTTCAAAAGTAAAGGACTGGTCAGAGACAGATACAAACATTAGGAAAAAACAAACAGAGAAAACATCAGCAAATAACACACAGCATGCAGAAAGAGCAAATCTAACTGGAGAATATACTGATACCAAAGAAAAAGTGAGCTGATCAAGGTGCTGCAAAGACAATATTTATCCATAACTAGAACCATCAGTATGAATAAAACAAGAAAACGGTCAAAATTAGGAAATCACCATACGTCCATAAATTTTTTATGTGAGATGAAAAATAGTGTACTTTTAAAAATTGATCAGAAGACTGTTTAAAGAGTATTATTTATAAACTTATTTCTGACATCAGCCAGAATAAAGTGCAAATATTCTGGATTTAGAGAATTTTGCAGAATTTTGTCTGGAAGTTTGAGAATGTGATACTCAAAATAGTATCTCACTTGGACAGGAAGGAAGAAAACTTAAATCTAGCAGTAGACTCTAGTTTTCAAGGAACAGATGCTATAGAAAGGTAAAACGTAATAAACAAGCGATCAAAATCTAAGAATAGAGAAGAGTAATGATTTCCAATTAAGGCACAAAAAGCATAGAAATACCTTAATGTTGGCTTGATTGATCCTGACAGATACTCACCATGCACAAGAATCTCTGGAATTCAATGTTTACAAATCTGTAATCTGGCATCTAAATAGGCATCTAAACACAGATTTCAATGTCCTGAATTTTGGCACCTGACTTTGAAAATACTGAATTTGCAACAGGCTTCCATCTGCACCATAATTATCATGATATCATCCTAGATGGTTTTAATCAAAGGCTGGTAATAAGCTGCATTTCTTACTATCCTTATTAATAAGTAGTTCCAAAATTGTACAGTATAAAGACAATACTTATGCTCCCTATATAAAATGCTACAATATAAAAATCTAACAGTTTATTGGAGTCTATTAATGGACTGATTTGCTAACAAGCTTCTGCAGCTAACCCTGTTTAGATCTTCCAGCAAAGGGGTTCCAAAATAGGACTTTGTTCACAGTACAAAGCCTGACTTTCCAACAAATGTTATTTCAGCAGTGAGGAAGCAGTAACTTCATATTCTTTATTAGATTATCTATAGAAATTCAGAACCGCAGCATATACCAGCAGCTGCATTTGTATTTAATGTGTTCCTCAGACCATAAGCAAGTAGGGATGGAAAAGTTTAACTCAGGTAGAAATTCCCATTTGGAAAAATATTTAGAAGATGAGTCTTGCCTAAAAAATAATGTTCTCTAGCTATGAAAATTATTCTGTCTGTGAAAAATTATTTCTCTGTAAGACAGAGAAGATATAAAGACATACTGTCATATTTATTTGTTTGACATTCTCTTCAAATCTAGTAATTAGTCCCTGAAAAATTCATTCTCATAGAGAAAAGGACAACAGCTCATTAGCAATTTCTTTTTACTTTTCCCTTAAGTTTTGAGAGTGATTTCAGGGTGAACTACCAAATTGCATGCTCCATATTCTGGCAAATAGCAAACACTATTCTCTCAGCAACAGCTTATATATATGGTACATTTGGGGAGAGATCTTGCTTGCCAGCACAGTTAAAGGAGTCTGTTGGCAAGCAGCAAGAAACTGGGGCTGTGGGTCTGTAACCTGGGGATTCCCCAACTTGACTTAGTTTGTTTTTATCAAAATTGACAAAAGGTAGATGCGAATGTTTCATAAGAAGTAAGCTAAAAATATAAGCAACTTGACAGATGGTTATATATTTAGCATGTCTTTCAAACTTGTATCACTTTTCGTTAATAAGAGCATCTAAAGTATTTGTAATCAGCTCAGATTGTTTATTGACATCTATCCAGCAAAGTCATGATAGTCCACATTTGGGACCTTGTTAGGAAATGAGACGCAAACAAAAATAACTTATGAAAGATTACCTGAGATACTCAAGGCTTTTTGACATACATCCTCCTTCTATGAAACAAGAGAGGACTGTGCCAGGACAGGACTAGAGTGTCAGATATAAATTTAAAAGGAATTTGGCCTATTTGAATGTATGTCTGTCTTAACAGGGGCTTTGTGTTAGAGCCCTCTAGTTCTGTCACAGAGATCTGAATGATTCTGAGCCAGATGAAAGGTTCAAATAGGTGCCTAGATCTCAGAGTTAATGGAGAGGAGGATTCAGACAGCTGATCCAGGGTAGCTGCTGCTTTTGTAAAGCAGGCAGCTGCCAGAGAAATCTTATGGGACCTGCCAGGCAACATGACTTTGCCCCACAGCCGTAGTAAGCCAAGCTACCTACCATCAGCCCAGCCCTCAGCACAGACCACAGGATCCTGGCCTAAATTTTACCTACTTCAGATGTACCTTTCTTCCCACGTGTGCTTGAAGAAAGAGGCTGTTATGTCAGGTACAGTAGCACATTGTCAGAAGCACAGTCACGACCTGGCCACAAGAGAAGTTTTCAGTATAATTCTTTGAAAAAACCTAGGAGAAATAAAAATGTAGCAAGGTTTCCAGAAGATGTGTCATTTAGCAACATTATGGGAACCTACTAACTAAAATTCCACCAAAAAATTTCCTCCTCAGGCCATATATCATTGCTGTATTTTAAGTAGGAATAGTTAGTAGATGTTATGGTTTATCCTCAGAATCCTAATTATGAAAAATAAAAAATTTGGCATGGGTAATTGTAGCGCTACAATTTTAATTCATACTTCAAGAGTGCAGAAATGGATATACAGATAGTAGAAAACTTTTTGAACTGAATTATGCTATTTTCTTCTCCAGATTAATTGAGTGTTCTTTAACTGTCTTCGGGATCAGCCATAGTCAGGCCTTTCATTTCACCTTCAGGCTTATGCTTTCCTGAGTGATGCTACTTTCATTAAGTTTGTTTTCTTTTTCTTGCATTTAAATAGTTCCTTTTTGTTCATTAACAAACCATACATGAACATTTGTTGTCCATATGAAATTACGCCAATAGAAATATTGCAAACTGAAATAGCTATATGTTTTACCACTCTGAGGGCTGGAAAACTTGTCAGCTGAAGTATAACAGGTTGCTTTTGCCAAGTTTTCTGGTTACAGCTGAATAGGAATATCTGTGAAATTAAGTAACATTTTCATATTTGATGTTTTGTCAGTTGTTTAAAAAAAAGCCAACTGATATAGCAATTGTAATATGAAAACATTTTAGCAATGTGTTCCTCTGTGTTGATCACTGCAGGATGTCTCTGTTTTGGCATACCTTCAAGAATAACTATGAGCATGGCAGGTTCCTTGGTTTAGCCATCTTCTTGCACACATGTGTAGTAAGGTACCTACTTGTGCAATTTGCTGCGCATGCAGTCAGTAAGGGGGAACTATAAAGACAACTTCTGAGATAGGACTGCTGTGTACCCAGTTCCCCAAAATGTCCTGTTTTCCAACCTGAAGCATCCTCCTGGATGAAGAGGAAGATTTTTGACCAGGCTGCAGGAAACCATTCTCTCAGCCGTGTCTGCTGACCACATTCAGATCAGTGGTGCAGCTCTGTTGTGGTTTTAGGAGTAGGGAGGGGGCTATAATGATAGTTCCTGTGAGAAGCTTCTAGAATTCTTCACTATTTTCAGCAGAGCCAATCTCTGGTGGCTCTGAAGATGATAGACATGTCACTGGCCATGTTTTGGCCTATTAAAAAGGTTAGTTACGCCTTTGTGATAACATACTTAAGGAAAAATCAAAACAAAATGTACACGCAGCTGCCTTTAGTTAGAGAAGAAGGAAGATGTAAGAACATGTGAAAGAAAACATAGAGGCACCAAAGTCAGTAGAAAAAGAGAGGGAGGAGGTGCTCCAGGCTGTGGAGCTGCGATTCCTCTGCAAGCTGTGGTGAGCCCATGGTGAGGCGGGGTGGCCCTCTTGCAGTTCATGAAATCCATAAGAGATGCAGAGCCTGCAGTCGGTGGGTGAGGTGCCAACGTTAAAGCGAAAAGATGTCGGATGCTGCAGCAGCCATAGATGCCAGAAGAAGCCAGCCGCAAGAGCCATAAATGCCAGAAGAAGCCGTAGCAGCTGCAGCCCAGTGAGAGACAGAGACTGAGATAAAAGTCCCGCAGTTTGTGAAAGAAGTGACCACGCTGGAGCGGGTGGATGTCGGAGGAAAGTGCAGTCCAGGTGGGAGACCCAGTTAGAGGGAGAGGGGCCCCCTGCTTCCATGCTGGAGCAGTTTCTCTTTAGAAGACTGCACCCCATGGACGAGTAAAAAAACCCACACCATAGAAGTTCACAGAGAACTGTCTCTCGTGGGAGGAACCCCACAGCGAAAGCGGAAGAGAAAACTCCTCTCCCTAAGCAGGGAGGAAGATCTTGGAAATGGACCCCCATACCCTGCCCCCCTCGCACTGTTGGCGGGCGGGGAGGGAAAAGAACAGTGTCTTTTAAAAGTTTAGTTTATTTCTCATATCCTCCTTCTAACTCTGGTAGTAATAAATTTCATTTTGCAACTTAAGTTGAGCCTAGTTTGTTCTTAAAGCATTTTCTCCCGGTTCCTTATCTCGACTCATAGACCTTCGAGTTATTTCCCTTTTGTTTTTTCTCCAGCCTCTCCTTCCCTCCTCTGCCCAGCTGTGGCAGGGGAGGGAACGAGTGAGTGGCTGCCATGAGTGCCTGGCACTTAGCCAAAGTCAAACCACAACAAGCTCGCATGCAGGGTGAACCCACGGCTTGTGCGCACAAACTCCTCTTGGGGATGCTCTCCAAGGCAAGTGTTTTCCTTTAGTCCATCACTGAGTTCACTGCCCCTGTCACTGCCTCCAGTGGGAACCGAATTGGTCACGTTTGGCTGGGTTTGGGCAGTCTTCACTTGATGCCTCACAGTCCCGTGGAGCGAATACGTGTACCTTGCTCCCATTTGAGTGCTTCCGTAAAGGCATGCCCTGGTAGCAGCCAGCCAGCCAAGGTAGAGAGCTTCTCACAGAAGGAACACAAACACACCGTACCAACATTTAATGTTTATTATCATACCTCTTATTTTGCACTGTAATGGGTTTATATATATGTGTGTTCAACTACCTGTGCATCCTGGGAGACTTCTAAGACCTGGCAGCAGCTGGAGGTATTAATAAACCATAACTCAATTTCCACATTAATTTTATACCCAGAGAACAAGTAAGAACTCCGATTTTTAGACGTTTTAATATGTTAATGTCAAGCTTTAATAAATAGCATTTCCCTCAAGAGCGTGAGCTGGGCTAAAACCCGCGTGTTTGTGTCAAAGCACAACATTAGAAGCAACACCTGTCAGAAAACTGAACAGACAGACATTCAAGGCACTGGTTGATAGTGTGGCGGCGGCTCGCAGCAGCCCGGGGTGGCGGTGCCCTCGTGCGGGCCAGCGAGATCAGCCATCGGGCGCATCCAAGCCGGGCTCCCGGCCGGGCTGCTCGGGGTGGGCGCGGCACACCCG